>JAIPRL010007632.1:0-22855 GCA_025469235.1 Pemphigus obesinymphae
TTTTTATAAAATATATGTACCTGTATTTTTTTTTTTTTTTTTTATTTGTGGAAGAATTCAAGTTTTTTATTTTATATATTTAATTTAAGTTTTTTTGGGTAAAGGGCTTTCTGATAACAAATTCATTCTAGTTGGTGTTTTCAAAAGGTCATTTTTAAAGTAAGTAATCAAAAATAATTGAAATTTATTGTTATAAATCTAAAATTAATATAATATCTAACGACGCTCCTAATCATATTTCAAGTGTAATGGTTTTCTTTGTTTTTAAATCTAAAAATACCAATATTACACTGTATCCTGCCCAAGAATCAATAGGACGATTAACCAACTTCTACCATGCGTATCTGGACAGATTTTTCAATTATGTATAAATTACGTATTTGTGAATAATTATAAATATAAATTTTGGTTTGAAAAAAAATAAAAGAAGGGTTCTAGTTATTCAGGTTTTATAGGATTTAAATATTAAACTAAACTTCCACTAAATATTAAATACTTATGAGTGTTATATTTTAATATTAAAAAGACGTTACACATACAATTTTCAAGGGGTTATATATTGTAAATTTTTATGAAGTTTTAAGAAAAATAAAAATCTAATAGGTAATTTAAAAATATTCAAGTACATTTTAAAATTAATTTAAAAATAGGCCTGTGTCAGTACCGCTTTTTATTGTTATAATATCATGAAATTTGTTACAAAACCATTTTACAAGAAAGATGTGTTCAGCCGTTGTCTTTTTTTTTGCACATTACAAGTATAACTAATGTTATAGCATCTATAAAAGTCTCCCAAAAAATTGTTTTTACCAAATTAATATCTTTTTTAAGATTTTATATTTGTTTTAAAGGATGAAGGTACAACACAGATAATTTTGTTTTCAATATTATGTAAAGATATCGTTTCTTTATTAGAACTACAGATGAGAACAATTTTTTCTCTCAAAGCAGTTTTTACAGTAAAATTACGCCTGATTAGCCTTCTTAAAGAATCGATAAGAGTATTCTTCAAATAATTAACATTTTTGATTCCAGTAATTCAATTTTAGAGTTATTATTTCTAATACAATTTTTCTTGATTCGGTTCCAACTCCTAGTCGAGAAAAAGAAAATCACGAATCGTCACCAAAGTATAAATCAAATTAAATGTAAAAATCAAATCTCATTAAAAACCTGTTATTCATGGTAATTAATTTTCATGTGCGTTAAAAAATTAAAAGTGTATAGCAGTTGAAAGCCACGTCAATTAAAATGGAAAAAAATATCCGTTATTAAACCAATGATATTTATTATTTTCCAGAGGAACTTGTATAGGATGAACTTTATTGACACGCAACCTGCACTTAACGATAGTGGTTTGCATTTTATTACTTTTATGTTTATCGTGAGATTGTGATAACTGCAAAGGTCGATATCACTTTTAAGACTCAAAGAATATGTAACATTAATACAATGACTGATAACAGAATGGTACAATGGATTGTTTCACGAAAACATGGCATATTTTCAAACAGATTAAACGAATACAAGAGAAAAAATATCCCTTTCGGCGTTGCGTGTAAATAGTGAGAGCGGGAAAGGGAAAATTATCTGGGGTAGTCACGATTTTTGTGGTCGCATTTTCTGGAACAGTCACTTTTTTAATTAAAAAATATCTATGTTATTTAAAATTTGACATTTGTAACAATTTAAGATAGGTATTTTTTTTATTTCAATAATACATATTAAAAATAAACCACTAGAATAATATGTATCAGAAGATTAAACTGAAAATTATGGCTACAAATAAGGGCTTATATATATATAGGTACTCTGAGAAAATTATTTAAATCAAAATTCCTATCTAGAAGATCGAAAAACTCTATAATAGATACTCGATGGAACCTATAATCAAGTTTCCTATGTATTCAGTCTTACCATATAGAATATACAGATTCGTGATATTAGATCAGTTACAAAGGGAGATGGTGAGAAAATTATGGTTTTTGAAAAGACTGTACTACGCTAATTATACGTATTTGGGCCTATTAGAAAATATAGAACACAGGAATAAAATTAGTAAAAAAAGTATAATATGGCAGTCGTTATTTCAAAAACCTAATATTATAGTCTATAATCTACATATATACAAAATTATATACGAGTCTGAGATATTGGAAAGACAGGTATCGGTGAAGGGGTTGTGAATGGCTGCAGAAAATACCTTACATTGCACTAAAAGAACAAGATAAAATATTTTGTAATATATTTTTTTTTATTAAATAAAAACCTACAAAATATACAGTTAAGTTCAAACCCTGGTGATTAATTCTCTGATATTCAATATATTGGCACATTGTCATATTGGTATTTTAAAAATGAAGGGGTGGCCTTAAATCTTAACACAGTAACGATTCCTTTAACGAGTAAAAAAATATCTCGAAGAATCCAATTATTAAAAAAAAAATTTTAATCACGTTCTATATAGGTATATACTCGGTTTCAAAGTCGTTATCAAAACGTACGAGCATTCATATTTCGTTGGCTATTATTATCGGATAAATGAGACCCTTTCTCGTCGCAATATTATAAGGGAGAGATTCGTTTTTTTTTTTTTTTACTATATATTTATACTTTTTTTTTTATCAGATCCGAACAGTAAGTTTGCCGTTGACCAAACACCCTTCTCTCGCAACATTGTATACAGTATATATACACTGTAACTGCAGGATACAGCGTGATGAGGATTATATATTTTTATACAAGGATTAATTGAATTTTGGCGGCAGCAAAAGTTTGGCCCCCACTTTTAATTAAAAACGAAGGAGAATCGAAAATCTTGACTTACTCCCGAGCATCGGTTTTATTATATAATTATAAATATATAATTTTGGCGGTAAAGTCTTACAGTCGCGGTTTTTTTGATATCATCGTCATCATTATTATTATAATACTCTGTCGTTGTTTTCGTCGACACCGCCCGCCATTTTATGTTATCAGCGACCATGTTAATTACACTCTTCCGGAATATGGGTAATTAAAACGCTATTATTTATTTCCAGTTTCGCCCTCGCCGCCGCCGCCGGAGAATAGCTGGAGCCCGCGGTGCGTGATATCGGGGAGCAATATACGCGTCAACAGGTATCCATCGTTATTATCATTTTTTTCCCCACCATCACTATATTTATAACCGTGTTAGGGTTGCGTGGGTTTCACGAGTGACATAATTTACAGGAGACAATAATAATAACATAAAAAAAAAAAACACTAAAAAAAAAAGGAAAACTTGCGAAAAAAAAAAAAATTGTCCTCGAAACATTATTACGTTACGCGTGTTTCGTTAACGTATGTGTGTCGTTGTTGTTATTGAATCGTAAAAAAAAAAACGAACATCCTCCCACCGTAAATCGATGAACTGGAACACCGGGGAATATGTCATCCACAGTTATAGGTATATATATATATATATATACAGGGTGTTACACCAAGATAATTTACTCAATGTAACAACATGGCCAGGTTTTTTTGTAAAGTAATAATTGACTTATACACGTATACTATATTTATTTTAATTTTAATTTTATTTTTTTATTTTTTTAATGGACTAGTGTCCTATTACATAATTCGATATTGTGGTACATAAAATAGGTTACATTGTTAGTAATATTAATAATATAATATAATCAACTAAATTAAAAATATACATAATGAATTAATAAATACTAAAATTAAAGATAAGTTATTGACAATAAATATTAGATAAAATCCAATACATAAGTATTACCAGCGTTCATCAAAATGTTAAGAGGAGAATTTAAAATATAATTTTTATTTGAGAAAACAGGGTAAAATGTCAAGGGATTTCTAGTATTAAGGCTATTTATTCTAAAATTGATTAAAGACAACAACTCTGGACAGTTAATAACGCCAGTTAACAATTTGTGTAAAAATTTTGATAGCAGGAGTGTACGTCGTACACTTTTAATAAAGTAAGATTAAGGAAGTTTAAGACGCCATTGTACGAACTGTGAGGATACCTAAAAATATTAAATTTAAAAGAAATAAATCTTAGAAAATTATTTTGAACTGATTTTATCATTGTATTTTGTTTAAGTGTAATATTTAACGAGATTAATGGACAGTATTCTTAGTTTGAACGAACTAAAGAAAAATAAAGTAGTTTTAGTGAAATAGTTTTAGAAAAAGAACCACAGATATGCTTAATGAGACCTAAATTTCGCATAGCATTATTTTTTATAATTTCTGAGTAAATAGAAAAATTTAATTTGGTGTCAAAAATAATTCCCAGATCATAAACGAGTTCTATTTCAGAATCAGATATATAATATTGTTGTTAATTGAATTTTTTATATGGTAAAAATGCATAAACTTACATTTTTTTATATTTAAAGATAAATTGTTTAAACTACACCATAGTATTAGGTTATCAATACCAGATTGTAAATTGATTGTGTCTTGTTCCTTGTTTACTATTTTTATTAATATGGCGCCATCGAGGAAGAGAAGAATTACAGAGTTTTTAATAACGTTAGGAAGATCGTTGATAAATATATTAATAAACTATATATTTGTGCACATATAATAATAAACTTCATAATATTTCAAAAACATTCTCATTATTAGGAATAATTGTAATTTTATAAAAATAACAGTTTATTATACTACTTATTTTAATAAAAAAAAATTATAAATCTGTGTAAAAAGAATACATTTTCGAACATATTATATAGACTTCCAGATTTTTAATCTTTATTGTTAAATAAATAAATTTTATTGGTAAACAATATAAAATTAATAGGTAATGTACATATTAATGGGAGTGTATTTTTTTTAATTACATATTACAAGTTACATTTTTAAAATGTTTAAAATATTATACATAGAGACCGATAGTATAAGAAGTGAATGATAGGGGGATACCCTGTACATAAATACTGCGAAAAGGTACACGTTTGAAAAATATACTTAGCCGTGTATCGATGGACTCATAAAAAACGAAATCCGTTGAAAATCTCCTCGGATAGAACGCGTCAATGGAGTGTAAAAAAAAGCAATAATAATGTACTCGTAATAATATATCTACCCAATAAACATTTTGTAATCTTAAACATTTGATGTAACGTTTAAAGTTTGTTTAAATTAATTACATTAAAATATGTTTAGTGCCTATAAGGTAAATTTCCAATATGTTATAAACTGCTAGTTTTAGCAATAATCCATTATAAAGTTATTCTCCAGGAGTATATGTCCCTCCCCTGACCCCCCATGACCTATAGGCATCTATAGATATTGAGTTTAAAAAAAATGAAGGGGTATCTAAAAACCACGAAAAGATACGTCTTTGGGAGTTGAGGGTTAATTTCCCGTGGAATAGTATACGATAATATAGGGGCACGGCGATGGAGGAGAAACTTTTGAACCGTTATTGCGAATTTAATAGTCGTCAAATCGTACTCGGTCTGATGTCAAAATGTGTTATACACACCGGCATATAACACAAAAAAAGTCATTTTTTTGATAATTATGTGCAATCCAAAATTCAATTTTGGACTACCCTAAAAAGTGACGTTTAGTATGTTATACACCTTAGTGTACAACACATTTTGCCACTCGTCCGAGCTCGTTCTGACCGTCATTCGAATGCGCTGCGGCGATTCAAAAACTATCTCCTCCTTTGGGGTGCCTATAATTGTATACCATTATTGGGCCATTTATATGTACCTACAAATCTGCCTACGTTTGTATCACTGGAGTGTAGCTTGATCGGCTAAGCGTGAGTACAAAAATTGTGAACAGTTAAATATTAAATTGTTAACTAAGTAATGATCGGAGGTTCGAATCCAATCACCGGAATTAATTAGACTTGTTGCAAAATATACAGTAAAAATAAAAAATAAAAAATAAAAACACGTTCCGGGAACGTAGTACAATAATAAGGTATAATGCGGGGGGGGGGAATACAATAAAAATGCATGGTTGCTTGCAAGTTTTTTTTTTGAAGTGGGGGGGGGTCAGGAGAACGGTCTATTGTTGCATTGAACCTTGCCATGCAATACTGTATGAACCATCAAAAATTGAAAGGTTTAGCAACATTCGATCAAATAAAATGTAATGTTTATATAATGCTAAACATTACATTTTAAAGGTTGCATTTGCATACAAAAACCGTAATTTCGGTTATGGATGTTTTTTAATATATTATATACACGCATACCAGTAAAAACATTTTTATCATAACTTATATTGTGGTAATTTCAATTTTGTATAAAATAATGATGATAAAAATGTTAATAATGACCTAACCTAACCTAACCTAGGTAATTATTCCATATTTGAAATAAGTCTACGTGGAATAATGTTATGAAATTAATAAAATTAAAAATAAATATAAATTTGAAAATAAAATTAAAATTTACAAAAAATAAAATATTAGAATATTATATAGGTATTATATATATATATATATATATATATATATATATACTAACTGAATTATCCGGTGTTGCCCTTATTAGATTGTTCTGTTTTAAGTAATTTTTTTTTTTTTAGAAACTTTTCTGTAAAGGTACAATTACATAACAATCTTATGCAGCTTCGTTTTGTCCCAGTGTTTAGTATTTTACATATTCTATTTTTTGTTTATTTATAATAAAATATAAAAAATGTTTGATATATTTACAAATACCACAGAATTCGACATCAGGGCCACCTATGGTACACAAACTTCTGCACAAGGTCAATTATTCATAAACTTCTCAGGTTTTTTAATGGTCAAATATTCATGAAATTATAATTTTTTCATTTTAAAAAATATTGGGTTGGAGGGGGGTAAATTTTTGGAGTTATATGTTATGTTATGCAAAATTTTAAATAAAAAATTGTCGTCAAAAAATTAAAATAAAATTTCCTAGAACCCGATTGTAGCGCCACCTGCCGAGTCCAATTATGAATTTAAACCATTCAAGGACCCACTCTATCACACAAATAATTTCATTAAAATCGGTCCAGCCATTTAGGAAGAGTTTGAATACTTACACACGGACAGAAGAAATATATATTATATGATATTAAATATTTATTTTATAATATAATGTATATATTATAGAGTATTCGTAACGTTTATAAAGGTAACAACTGTAGTTTCGGTCATAAATGAATATCAGTCATTAGGTTACAAATGAATAATAAAAAAACAAAAAAAGAATACGAAAAAATAAGAAAATTAACAAACAGAATACATAGAACACATATTATTATAAATAATAAGAAACAAATAAATTATTAAATATTTAATGATGACTAGCAACATAGATATACATTAAAACAGCTGTTGGAAAATTATCCATCTGTGTATAATATATGTGTTGGTAAATATTTTTAAAATCTGTTTGTATGTTAAAAATATTATGTTATAATTCATTATAAATTATTTTAACACTAACAACCAAATTCATAGATTGTTCTTAAAAAATGTTTTAGATTGATCTTAAGGTTTTTCTGAGTAGTTTCTTAAAACTATTCATAAAATGTTCCTAGAGAATAATCTAGTTTTATTTTAGAAAATTCTTAGTGAATTATTTAGTTGGATCTCACTTACCTTATACTTTATAGTGGGTTATTTTTTCTTTTATCCGATAAGTTAAACAATGGTAATGAAACGCAATCAAGTGTATCAACATTTGTTATTAGATTCAAAAATTGATAAACTGGTTTGTCTTTAGTTAATGAAATTGATGGTCCACTTTCTGTTACCCAAATACAACGTTTCTCATCTTTCAAATCATTTTTTCTACACATTTCAATGTTATCCCATTTAACGCTAAATATTCAAATAATTTTTATATATTATTATTATTATATGATACTAGCTACTGCTTACATAGAAAATAACAAACATATAAATAATAATCAAATAGTAATATAGGTTTTTTTTTTATATAATACATATAATATAATACCTATAGTACCTATATAGGTACTTATAATTTATAAATATTACTAATTAATAATATTTCCTATTTATATAAACCTAAACTGTTAAACTCATTGGTCAGCTTATGTGTTATTACATATAGCTATTAAAAATTTTTCTTTTGTTTTCAGTTTTGTCATGTTTGGGTATTTAGTCGACAAAAAAAAAATCTATATTTAAATACTAAATCACTTTAGCCTTAAATTATCTAGGTTCACTTACTTTATAAATTACTAGCTTTTTTTTAGAACTTTTTACCATTTTTGAATTTAATGTAATGTAAGACAATAGGTAGATTAACTTTGGATCACAAATTATTTTTAGTTTTTATAAATATAATAACTTTTCTTTTTAATTTGATGATTCATAAAATTGATAAATATTGTATATTCATAACATAGACTATAGAGGAAATATAATAATAATAACAACATAAAGCTTAAAAACTCATTAGGATTCAATATTTTATTTACTAAGATATTTATTACAAAATATTATCTCCAAGTAAATTCTTAGAATAATCTTACTATCTAAAGAATATTTTTATATTTGTTATGAATACGAACGATTTGTTTCCACTTAGAATTGTCTTAATTAAGTATTAAATATTTTAATCATAGTACTATCTATTCTATGAATTTAACTAAAATGTATGTACTTATTATATTATTTTGGTTATTTAATATTATTAAATATTGAAATGTACCTAATACTACCTATTCTATGATTACATTCTAAGACGTGTTTAGCAAAATTAAATTTAGGAAAACGTTTTTTAAATTTTGTTTTTGAGATATATTGTTTTTTGTATAATTTGTATCGAACTTTGAAACTATTCTAATAGTTTTTCCAAAATAAAATGTATTGTAGCTACATAATAGTTATATTAAGCTTATAATCACTATAATTGTTATAAATTATAAAAGTTTTATTTGTAAATATTTTAGTTTTATTATTTAGGGTTTTAATTGAGTTATTATTAGATAATAGTGTAAGGCCGATTTTTACATTATGACTGTTGTTTTTAAAATATTAGCAAATTTACCCGATAAGAGGTAATTTGTCACTTGATGATGACTTAATGTGAAAACTATAGTTGTTTTATTTTTTTGTAATATTTTTTTATGATATTTATATAGAGGTATATATTGTTATTTTTTACAATATATATATATATATATATATTTATTTTTATATTAATAAAGTATAAACGTATGATACTATAATATGTATAGTATATAATGAGTATTTTTCATTTTCCGAATCGATTGATTTTCCAAATTTTTTTCATTTAAACGAATTGTTTAACTTTTTAAAAATGAAAAACTATATTATTCTTAAATATATATAGATATAACTGCGGAGTCGGTATCTATTATTTTACATAATATAAATATACCATTATGCCATTATATTATGACTGTATACTTTGGCAGGAGACATGAACACGAACAATAAAAGTCGTACCTATTAAGAGGGCGCATTAGTAGAAGAAAAAACATGTAAAAGTGATTCTAATAATACGGCTTATCAAGTGAATTTAAAGAAAAATGACTTATTATCGAAATTGTAGAAGGGAAGTGTATGGTGAGAATCAAGGAAGTCCAATTTTTAATAAAAATTTCATTTTGTTTTAATAATAAATGTTAAAAAAGTAAAATATTAATTTTTCAATACTGGCCATTTTAATTAATATATAAAAAATCGGTTTCCTTACGTCTTACGGAAAACTTCTTCTCTAGAATTTTGATTATAGATGTTTTTACTCTAAAACAACGGAATAAGCCGTATTATTAGAACCATTTTTTCCATCTATTGTATTTGTTTACCCTACACTAGTGTAGACTGTATCACACTACACGTGTGCAATAACAAAAGCAGCAATGCATTATCAATTTTATTTAAATTTTACAAAATTGTATATAAATAATACAATTATGGATTAACGTATTATCTTATCACGAAAAACACTTATCAAAATAAATGATAATTTGACACCGCCGAAATTGACGGTGTAATTTTGTCTGCACTCGTGTAGATAATAAATACACCGTACATTCATATGGAATTTGCATTATCAACTGCACTGTTGATACTAGTTGATAATATTCATTATCACACAAAAAGTGTACACTAGTGTACACGAGTGTAGGTATATGGAAAACGCTATTAGTCCGTAATTATAATTATATACTAATATGTCAAATATGTCATCTTCAACACAATAGTATTGGCGTGAATTAATAAAATAAATATATAAATTACTTATTTTAAATCATTCATTCTTATATCGAACGCTAAGTAATTGGAGGAATTTTTTTTAAATATCACAGTAGTGATATCGTGACTCTAAATTAAACCGTTAGAGAGCGTTAGCTATGCCAGATTTCCATTTATGAAACTTTTGCGACCCGTTCCCCTCTACACCATTCATCTAAGCGATACCGGTCCACAGTATCTTAGTCCGTGCCATAAACATATAAATGTATGGACCGAGTCCCCCACATACCCCGTCTATGTCTCCGTGGAACCATCATTGTTAGAAAGAGGTCTAGACATATTTATATGTCTATGGAAAGAGATGGAGCATAGTTTACGAATCCCATGGACAAAACAAATTAAAGTCATGGAATATAATACTATAATGTCTAATATTATCAATATTATCATAGACTTACCGAGTTATATCACGAATTAGATTATAATCTTAGTTCGTGCCTCGTGGTTATATGGAAATATCAAGTACAAGTCCGATAAGTGTATTAATAAAATAAAACTTAGTAGGTACAAATATAAATGATAATAATATGCGATGTACAGTATTTAAATACTATTGTATTCAAATAATTTACAAGTGTATAATACGTATGATTATTACCTAACTATTGTTTTCAAAATTCAAAGTGTAAAAAAACTAAGCTAGGTACTTGTTTCACAGACAATAACCGTAGTAGTAATACGGTAATATATGTTTATGGACAATATATCTGATAAATATACTCTATGGACATTTTAAACTTGGTATACAATAGTTTGTTTTTATACCTACTCCATGACATAATTAGCTTTTTCCATGGGATTCGTACACCATGCTTCATTTCTTTCTAACAATAATATAATCCTCGGACCTCTCTCTCTCTCTCTGTTATCGGTCCATATATTTATATATTTTTTATATACGTTTTCTCGCGGCCCAGCTATAGCGGTTGCGAAATTGGGTATATTTAACGTTGTAGAAAAATTTTATGGACAACTTCCCAGAAACGTTCATGGTAAAACATTGTAGGAATATTGTTTAAGAAATTTCCCTACAATGTTCCACCATCAACGTTAAATGTATCCAATTTCGCACCCACGTACTGAGCCACCAATGGCGTCGGATCTTTCGGCAGCCGCCGTATCTCGTAGCCGTGTAAAGTAAACGAGTACACGGATGATTATAAAAACATAATTATTTCATGAATACATAATAAATTATCACAATTAAAAATCTTTTAAATATTTTGTCAATATTGCCCGCTCTACGTATTATTATTAATTAGTTATTAATCTTAGTCGTACTTTTAATTGTATTTATATGTATACGTATATGTTGTATGCCATTAAACCTATCATTAAACTGTGCATGGTGTAGGGAATTCGATATCATATTTTTTTTCTAATAAGTATATATTAATTAAACACATCGATAAGAAAATAGAAATTTAATATTTACGAAAATTAAAAACGTCAAATTTACAAAAAAATTGGTGACCAGTAAGTATATTATTGATATACCTATTAAATACTCAATTATTTACTGCAGATTCTTCCCATTTAAATTTGGTTCATTATTTTGGTCATCATTTCTTATAAAACACATTCTTACGTAGTTCTTTTTTTTTCTAAGATTAAAAAACGAATGTTCGTCAGATAAAATATTGGTGGCGAATGTATTGAATTTGAATGTTATAAAATACTGTAAATATAATAATGAATACCAATAAGAATATGATAACGATACATTAAATTTTGAGTTATTAAAAATGGGCTTATAAACGAGAAGTTAAGTTCAATAACGCGATTATAATCAGTGGCGTAATTTAAATTATTTTTTTAATATACATATTTTTCTGCAGGCCACGTGGCCGTGGAGAAGAAATATCTATATGAGGGAGGTCTCCAAAATACCGACGGAAATATATCAAATGTAAAGAACAAAAAAAAAAAAAAAACATAACTAAAATTTATAATTTATCAACTTTCTGTTTTTGCCGACTGAACTTCATTTCGTCACTGATTTTATAAGGAGGGGGAAGGGGTAAGCATACCCCACAACCCAATCCTAAAACCGGCCCTGAGGCCACAGCCCTGTCTGGACTTTTCAGTATAGAAAAAATAAAATAACTCACTTATTTTCCGATATAATATATAGTATCCAATAGCGCAGATATGAATTATCACGTTTTATAGATATAGTAAAAAATTGCTAATTTTTCGAATTTGCAAGTAGACCGGTGAAAAGCACAAGCCAGTAGCCACAACCTATTACACGGGCCAACCAATGTAAAAAACGGGCCAAATTACTATAATATTTAATGATAAATGCGCAAATGTATATGTTGCGCGGTTCAAATGACGACACTGATTATAATGTCGTTGGCGAACTGGGAATATGATTGGATGTCAGGCGAAGTGGGAAAAACACGAAGAGAACACACTGTATACGCGAACGCCTGTATCCCCTCACCCAAATACAGTTAACCTACATCGAAAATGGCGTTTTATATATTATTATGATTCGATCAATCGTTTTATACTACAATAATTCCCAAACGTAGTAGCGCATATACACGATAATATACGACGATAATATGATTCGCCATTATATAATATAATACGTTTTATATGCGCTATTTAACGGACTGCATTTGTTTTTGTTGGCCATATATTTTATTCGTAGATATATTTTTTATATTATATAATATACGTTGTTTTTTTTTTTGGCAAAACATTTTATGCGCGACACGTGTCATTCGTCGGACCCTATAAATATTCATAACGAGTAGCTGCGTGAACTTAAAACGGACCAAGAAATCCGCTATAAAGTTTAATTTAGAAAATTGCATCGATATAATACATAGTATACGTTTCACGCGGAGCTGTGTTTTCGCATATTATTATCATCGACCAAGTGCACCGTATAAATAATAATGTATCTAACGACTCGTACACACTATAAACAAGCAAACTTGTGTAGATGGCAGTGTGGAATATATTGGATCTTCGCCTATGCGCGTTAATCACAAAACTAGAGGGTATTTCATCGCGTGTATACACAATTCGTACCTATCAAATACATCATTTCGGGCTAAACTTTTGCAGCTTTATTTTTTTATACGTGTCAATGGCTCGCAACAAATATAATTATAATTGGGCCGATATATCGAAACGTTAAAAAAATAATCAAGCCATCTCACTGCCTACAGTGAGTGGATATTGCGCCCCTATATGTATATAAAAAAAAAAGCTTTTTTGTACATACAATATTGAATAATATAATTAGTATCGTAAAACACTGATGAGATCGTCTCTAAAATATTGTCCTTTATACATTTTATTCTAGGTGTATTACACTATTACCACTAAAACCATTTTAAAATACCTTTTTGCATGTTAATCGTAAAAATGATTATGAATATGTGTCTTCATTATATGACAATAAAAAGTAGTGTGGGTATGGGACTATTTTTAGATTACTTTTAAAATTTATTTTAAAATTATTTAATAGTTAAATTTTAATTTTTCAAATATTTCTTAAAAATTGCCTATTCAAAACCCCTTTAAAAATGGATGGTGTGGCGTCCTTTTAAGGTAAATGAGTAGAAAACTAGAGAAGATATAATAAGAAGTGAGTACTTACACATATATGAGAAGTAGTATATAAGTGGCTTTAATAGTAAACAAAATGAGAGAGACTAGATTATAAGATGACTCGGGTATAACAGGTGGTTGGATGTAAATGAGAGTGATATGCGACTATTGGTTAGTATAAGGGAAGAAGATGTGAATGAAAGTGATATACGACTATTAGCTGGTGTAAGGGAAGAAGATGTGAGTGATCGAGTTGATAATTAGATCTCAAATAGTTTGGAGAAGGCAAATGTGAAGAAGAAGAAGAAGAAGAAGAAGAAGAAGAAATTTCGTTGTGAACGAATTTATTTATATAAATATATTAATGATTACTAAGCATATTAAGCAATAGTCTAAAATACAATAATAAGTTGTTATATACTGTAATTTGTAGTGTGACTCGAATAAAGAGAATGAAATTTAAACAAATTACGCCATTGATCATAATCATGAGTACATTAACTTTGAGTAGGGATCCCAAATTTAATTAATTTAATTTTTGTTAGATTAAATTACTAGACTAAGTTGGACTAAAAGTAATTAGCATAAAACTAAAAATCATATTCAAGATACATTTCTTATAGAATTATACAAATATCACACTAAAAACGTTGGCTGGTTACAGGTTGTGGAAACAGTTCGACCATCGATGCAAATTTGATTTTTGTTTTTATACAATTATTAAGTCTCCTCCTCCCAATTATTGTTTCTGTACATATAAGAAATTTACAGAAAAATTTATATTAATATTATTTAGATTAAATTTGCTATCAGGAATTTCTTTATTTAAAAATGTCTACTCCATTCGTTCTATCTGAAAACCATGAAATACCTAATTGTAAAATCAATATATTCCTCATTTTGTTCAAAAACTATATTTTTTTTGACTTTCCTAATAAAATTATACAAATATAGATAATTTTTAAAACATTTAATTCATAATATTAGAGATACTCTCATCATCGTGTTTGAATATTGATTAAAAATTAATTAAAGATATTGACACATTTTGAAATTCATGAACTAATAAGGGATGTACGTACGGAACTAGTATTTGAAAAATTCGAGACAAAAGTAACATTTCAAACATTTTGTCGGGACACTTTAGTCAAATATAGTCAATACAGGACGAACTCCCTAATTTTGAGTGTAAATGCTGTAATGGAGAGAACCCATTTTCAAGTATGTTCCAGTCAGAGTTGATCTTTTTAAAGGTATGGATGCAGTTGGGTCTCGTTGGGTTGGCATAGAGTGGTGCACAAAATTGTATGGTATGTGTGTCAATGAAAACAATTTTAAAATACTACAGTAAATACTAAAAAAATATAGGTAACAAATAAACAATAGTTTAATAATATATAATAAAGTATATATAAGAAATAATAATAATAATAATATTAATTATTAAGAGATTCTTAATAATTAAAAAGAAGAAAGAGAGATATATTATTATAGAAATATAAAGAATAAATTGACGTAAGAAAAACTTTACCGTTATATATATTTTTTCATAAAGTAAAATTAACATATTATACATTATTATTATTATTATTATTATTATTACAGAATTATGTTCACAATGCACATTACAATGTGCCTACCTATTATAATAGTAGAATATTATTTCTACAGTATCCGTGCGTACCTACATTTCGCAATAAAATTTAGTCATATCATGTTTATAATTTTTTTTTCAAAACAACTCAACAAATTTGGTGTAATAATAATATCTAATCATTTAACAATTAAATATCCGTATGATATTTACATATATATATATATATATATATATAAAACGTAAAACAGTTAAATACAAACATTTTTTTTTGCTATAAATATAAACATTTTTATTTACGGACATAAACATTTATATATGAATAGAAACACTGGTTAAATTTTCTTCAAACGAATACATGTTTATAACAGTTATCTAGTGAAATAATAATTCAAACTAATAACAGTAAACCGATACAAATTAAAAATCGTATGGTTGTTTTGTCTATCGATATAGATATAGATTACCCAGATTATTATTTTTCCTTCATTTTGTATATTATTCATTATCACAACGTCCGTTTCTATTATTGTGGCAAATTCCATTATTGTACGGTTTGAAGTCGTTGGACGTATTCGTCCGAATGTTTTTATTTTAGGTTTTTTTTATTGATAAAATAGCTTCAACGACAATGGTTATTAGCCTATTTTAAATTAGGAAAAGAGAAAAAAAACAACAATAACATTGTTTTATCTTTAAGATTATATGCAGTTTTTTACAGTTTCTTAAATGTATTAATTTTGTGGAAGAATTTTTAAATCGCTTTAGAGTTCTCTTCGTCGAGGGCATGATGTATTGCAGTGGGATTGTAGAGAGCTTCGCGTAGTGCTTCAGTATACATTGGTCAGTCCATCATTATGTAATGAATTGATAGATTGACTGTGCATTGTTTATTTTGTTCCGTTTTACCCAGAGGTAATAGTTGTTAACAACGATTTTGTACACCATATTACCTAAAGGAGGGTGTTTACACGGGTGGATCGTGGCCGAACGACTGTTGCCGTGCGGCGAAATCGAAAACGAATTGAATGTATAAACTCATTTTCGACTTGGTCGCACGGCCCAAGTAATTCGATTCGATTAAAGTCGAAAAGCAGTCCACTTTTGGTCGATTTTAGCAATTCAATCATTGTCACATGGCTAAAATCGTAAACAACGAGGCGATCAAGTTGTACCTGGACACTTTTATATTTTATATACCTACCGTTATATTTTATATTTATATAATTATATAGGTACTTATTGTGTACTTATTATTTGTTATTTAATTTTCATCGGTGTGATTTTCGTAATATGTCGATACACATTTTTTTCGTCGTTATTCAAAAAATATTATAAGTAGAGATTTGAAACTTTCAACAATTATATATTACTATTCTCTTCACACGCTGATATTTTGACAAGTTTTGGACTATTAATAAATATTTGCAATTTTTGCATACTATGTTCAATGCCTAGTGAATGATATTTTTACCAAGCGACATTATCTTTATGTACAAGATTTATTATTAATAATACAAATTAATTAAATTAATCGATAAAAAATATTTTAATCTCCAATGATCAGTATTTTATTTTTATCAGTTTATTCAATTTTTCCATATAAATTGCTTTATTAAGATTTGAAAGTGAAAAAACGACTAATGTGTCTCTCCTTAAAATCTATTGCTGAGTCCATAAACGCTTTTTTATTATTTTAATTTTTTAATTTTAATAACTCATCACGTAATTGATCACAAATCAATAAAACACCAATACTTATCGGAAAAGACATTTTGTCTACGCTTTCCGCTTTCGACTAAAATGTACCTATGAAACAGTTGAACGTGTAAACACTTTCGATCGGGTTTCGACGCGTTGTCGTGCGGCGTAGTAGTTCCACCGCGATCGACCCGTGTAGACCCGTCTTAAGTTTTCTAGATTACCGAAGTTTGCTAAAAATTATTAAAGATTATCAAAGCTTTCCCGAATTTTCCAACAATAATATAGGTAATTGTATTTGTTAAGTATCTATATACTTTATTTTACTGTATTACTTTAAGTAATAAAATATTATTCGGTACTGTTTAATTCGGCAGAATAATTTAAATTGGTTGCGGGTCGTTAGGCGCATGACATCATTAAAATTTCAACAGTTCATATATGGTATCAAGCACATCAACTCACATAATTTCCTACAGGTAATTATTATTTTAACCACCACAATATCCCGTGGTTTTGACGATTATGTGTTCAGGGGGCACAAATATTTTGATTATGGTCGGGTGGGAAATATCGCAGGGGTAAACTTCCCACATTCAATGGAATAACTGGAATTTTTCTTATACAGTGTTAATATCAGAGTTAATATATATTCCCGAATTCACTTGGTTCCTATTTCTTATCTTATCAATATTTTGAAAATAAAATAAAATACCATTTCGAACATAATAATTATAACAATTTTATATCGAATTATTCAGTGACAAGAAAATAACAAACAAAATACTATATAAATTATCATAATATTTGCATAGACTATATAAACGAAATATCGGAAGATATCGAACTTATCAAGGATTACTTACGTAAGAGTTCTTAGATTACCAAAGATTACTAAGGATTACAAAAGATTTCCAAAGATCACCTAAGATTATCTAAGATTACTATTATTTTATACACCGATTACCACCAGTGGCTTACCACCAGATTTTACCATTGAATTGGATTAATAGATTTTGTAACATTGCACACTATTAGAACTATTTTCTGTCAAGTGTTAAAATAATTTTTTTAAAACTCTTCGGTAAAAATCAACAATATATTCATCATAAAAGGAGCATTTCACTCCAATATTTGATCTTATTCAACCTCTGGAGCCAATAAGCCTTTTTCGTTTTTCAAGAATTTCATATCTTCACCAAAACAAAAAATTTGTTCTACACTTTTTTCTTTATTCAAAATTATTTCCGTTCATTGTCATTTTCGCAAAGAAATCTGGTTTTTTCCTAATACTATCAGATTCCAAAATTGTAAAATTGCGTTTTTTTTTCTCCTAATCTTTTCCATAGATTGACTGAAATATTTTCAGAGTATTAAATTAAGCTATCGTGCTTGTTTAAAAAATTATCTATTAACATGGGATTCAACATTTTTGTTTATAAATTAGAGTACTTGTGGATATATTTAATAAAAAGAAAAACCCGATTCCTCAATAATATTTAGGTACTTAATTTTATTATGCAAATCCGTATTTAGTCTGATAACAATGTTATCATCTTCAGTACATGATAGCAATTCATAACAACACTTGGATTTGATGGTCGAAGTCTTATTTTGTACATTTATGTCACTTGTATTTTTAATGGTACTTACTGCATGCACTGTTATATAGGAATCACTATTTTTTTAATACAATTTTTAATTTGTCAACAGTAACAGTGTTGTATTATTAAACTATTAATATGATCAGGTGAGGATGAGACCTTAAACTATGAAGTGTCAATTATGTAGACTTTTAATGCATTATCATTGATACTAAGTATGTTAATTTAATGGTCCAACATTAGCTTTGATTGATAATCGTATTGGACCAATCCAATTGTTTATTTATCTGAATGGTTTTTCTGTTTTATTACTACTTAATCCGTCAATACTAATGTTATAACTTTTTAACTGGATCACAATACGCGCTTGGTGGGGAGTTTTTTTTTTTATAGAAAATTTCTTGTAAGAATCAATTTATATTCAGTATCTTTTACAATTCACACATTTTCGATATATCTAATGACCCATTTTTAAAATACTTTTCCAAAGCGTCTTTAACAAATAATTATAGTTAATTAAGCTTCATACCAGTTTATAATTAAATTGAGGCCATTAAAATGTTGAAAAATAGTAGATAAAGTAAGATATTTAATTAATTAATGTAGTTTTTTTAGAGTAACTGCGAATAGTGAAAAAAGAGTCAATCAGGTAATTCGGCATCCTCTTGCTTGTAATATTATGTCGATAAATGTTCACGTATTAAATATAGAACATTTGTAATAATCATTGCGTTACAATTGGAACCAATGTATACTTGAGATAGCATAAATAATGTGTCATACACTATGCAAAAAATGCAATAATCTCACATATAAGTCCATTATTCGTTTTTTGATGTTCGTCGGTCAATAGTCAATGCGTAAATGTTGGTACCTACCTATATGAAACAATGCCCGCCGAGGATAGAATTTATGTAGTAGATTATTTCAAAATAAAATATTTAATCGGGATATAATCAAAAATGTCTTGTCTTGACAACCGAGTTGTACATGTTCGACAGAAAACAGTACGACATCAGGTTTTGGTATACCTATATGATATTTTATTGACGTTTCTAAACTTTAGTAGGTATTTTCTTTTATTCGATCACATCTAGATATCTTACTGTGAGAATTATATAGCCCCATAATTATTCGTTTTATTTATTATTTAAATAATTATTCGTAGACTTGCAGTATAGCATTTTGAACTCAGTATAGCTACGTTTTTTCAAAGTTCTGTTCAATTGAATATGTTATATAAATAAATGATAATTCAAACGTTCATCTTCCGCAGTCTTATCGTGTGTCGTTTATTTAATAATATTTTCAAAAACCGACTGAATCGAGATTGAATTAATTCGACCAATCCGAACCCACTAAACAATTAAATTTTTGTCCAGTCTCATCTATATGGCGTGTTGTATTTGACTGTCGTACATGCGTATTATAGGTATACAGGTAAAATATAATTTATAAAAAAAAAAAAAACACTTACTGATATTAAAATAATTATTATTACCTATATAAAATAATTGTGTATGGTCTGTATTGGTTTATATTTTTTAGACAATTGGTTAAAATGTCCCTAAATAAAATCGGTAGGGGGGAGGGTGTTGGATAAGGAAATGAGTCAATTTGGAAAATTATTTGATCGTTACTATATGAGAATACCCTTGTTATATAGTGTATTTAATGTTGCTATATTTATAGGGCGGAAGTCCTCTTATAATATTTGGTAATTTTTGTTCGCTTCGCGAAAAGCTCTGTTCCATTTTTATGTATTAGGAGAAAACAGTTTTGGAGAATTTAACAGTCAACGTCAATCGATTCATTAAACTAAACTTTTTTTTAATCGTAATATATTTATGTATACCTATTTCTTGTGAATTTGAATTTCAATGTTTTTTATTTTTATTATTAGGTATTATTTTGTATTATTTAAATATTTTAGCTCATCAATTTTCCTTAATAGCTTTTAAACTGGTATTCTATAAAAATGAATTTTTTCTGTACAATACAATACAAATGACAATGAATCGATAAAGTGCAAACATATTGAATTATTCAATTGACCCATTTCCCTGCTACTTACCCTCCCCAACGACTTTATAAAATAATTATTTATTCAATTTTCTACAATCGAAATATTTTTTTTCTATAAACCAATATAAACTGTTTACAAACGAATACAAATATTTGTATTTTTATACATAAATTAGAAGAGAGTCTGGGGAAACGGTCCTCAAAATATAACTAAAACAAAGAATATCATTACAAATTTTAATGTTAGTTTCGATTTTATAAAGTAACTTTTATTTAGTAAACACTTTGTCACATTTATATTGCTATGAAAATAAATAATTATAAAAGTATAGTCTCTTCTTTTTCTCCTCCTTTGCATTCTTTCCCAAATATTTGGAGTCGGCTACCCTAGTACTACACTTCCTCATATCACTTGCCATCATATCCGCCACCACTTTTTCGGCCTTCCTCTCCCCCTTTTACCATCAACATAAATTTCCTTTGTTAATCATACTACCTCAATATCGTCCCTCCTTAATACATGCCCGAGCCATCTCAATCTATTCTTCCTCATTTTTTCAACTATCGAGGCTACTCCTATACTATCTATAATATACTCATTCCTTATTTTGTCCTCTCTAATCACTCCACTCATTCACCTTAACATTTTCATCTTGCTATACCTATTCTTTGTTCTATTGTCCTATCTACTGCCCAACATTCTGTTTCATACATCATTGCAGGCCTCATCATCACTGTTTTAAAAAAATTACCTTTTAACCTAATAGAAATTCTTTTGTCACACAAAAATCTTGACGCTTCTCTCCACTTCATTCATCTATACTTAATCCTGTATTTTATATCCTCTTCGAAGCCTTCATCTTTCTGTACAACGGACCCTAAATACTCAAACCTTTCTCAATACATCCTCACTCAACTTTATTTCTAGTCTTTTCTTATTCCCTTTGTGTTCTCTTTCACCAAAATCATACTTTTTATATTCTGTTTTACCCCTACCAATTCTTAGTCCTATACATTCAAGACCTTCTCTTCACTCTTTAAGTTTACCATTTACCTCCTCTGGACTCAGCACTATATCAACTGCAAACTGCAGGCATTAGGCACCATGGTAACCCACCCTCTATATGCTTTGTTATTTTATCCATTACCAGGGAAAATAAGTAAGAGCTCAAAGCCAAACGCTGGTAGACTCCCACTGTGACCAATCCTTAGTTTCTCCATACAGACTCCTTATTCTTGAACTCATTATATTTTCTTAATTTAGCTTTATTCATAGCAATTTTTGCTGCTTTAAATAAACTTTCAATCCTTTTTCTCCCTGGTTTTTTATTATTTCTTAAACTGCATTTTTTCTTTCGTGTTATCTTCTTTACTTCTTCTGCCCACTACCATGTTTACTTATCCTTTGCAATACAAACTCTACTCTTGCTAACGACTTTCTTAGTAACCCTTTCAATACCCTCTGTTACCTTTTCATACACTGTTAAAATACTCTGATGCAAAGTCAAGTTATAACATTATAAATATATAGTTCGGGGAAATATTACATCAATATAATAAATTGAAATAACAATATATTATTATTGAAGAATGTATACATAGGTACGTGAACATTTTAGATTCTGAGCGTAGCGAGGAAGCTTATGGTTTTACAATGATGTTTATTTTTATTTATTTGTTTTTATTATTTTTTTTATTTTTTATTTTTCTGTAAACACTTTTTCTACCAGAAGGAGTGCTCCGATCTTTACACTCATACCCGGTTTCCGGTAGCAAATTGTATCTAGTTGGTACTTTTGAGAGGTCATTTTTCGATTTTCATAATAATTTTTTAATGCGTAAGCAAAAACTACCAAAAAATTACGAAAAATAAGATTTTGTAAAATCGAGAATTTTAATTTCGTCGTAATTTCGAAAATAATGACTTTATAATCTTGACATTTTTACCGAATATTTAATTTAGTAATATATTTACGTTCATTAAGTTTTTTGAAATTTTTTTGAAATTTTGGGCTATTTATAGACATTTTTAGTTTTCGAGGTTTTTAAGTCCTAAAAGGGGTAATTTTCGGTTTTATGTTCTGAAAATTTTATACAGTGTTAAAT
>JAIPRL010007633.1:0-22853 GCA_025469235.1 Pemphigus obesinymphae
CAATGATTTATCATTGCTTTCAAATGCAATACATCCACCTAGAGTATCCTGCCCAGTAGCGAAGTGCATCTACCCATACTGACACCCGACGAGCGAAGTGCTTCCACCCCCTACTGACCGGCTTTTTTTAAACATATAATTTACAATAATTTAAATGATCAGGATAAAATTCATTACCTATTGCACTTTGTAAACGGTAAACGCGTTTTTAACTATATTACTGTAGTTGTTGTCAACTTTATTGCTGCGATATTGCAGATAAGGTGTTTATATAAAAGGTTGGTTAATAAAAGTATAATAACACAAATACCATAGACTCAGATATCACGGTAATAATACCTATATAATACTTATATTATGGTACTTATTACTTACTACAGTTTCTATACAGTTTTATTTTAGTCATATTGTGCTACAATGAAGTCAGTCGAAACTTTTTACAACGAATTAAAAAAACATTGCGGTATCTGTTGAAAAATACCGTTCTCTTAGCAAACAAAATATTTACGGAGAAATATTAAATTAGGTAAGTTTCATTCTTTAAGGATGACCAGAAAGACAAAACATAAAAAACTATACAACTATCGGGTGCAGTTAAAAATATATTAGGTATAAATAAAACTTAAGTTATTAATTTTTACAGTGTTTTTGTAAAATGTTAAAATATAAATTAATCTACAGATAGGTACTTTAAGTTTAAATAAATATTGAGTAGATATTTACTGTTTATTAGTCAGTATTTGTGTACGATATTGAATTTTTATGGTGATTTCCTGTTATATTTTTGTTATAGGTAATAAAAAATAATTTGTTTCAATCTTATCATCATAATTCATAATAAGAACTAATATTTAACATAATGTCGTGAAGTTTACTATTGGTGAATCGTATACTAGGTATACGTGTACATCAAATATATGTAAATAATTTGGTAAAAGTACATTTTTTTTGCGTCTGTTTTCAAAATCATAAAATATATTATATTATGTAGATGAGCAGAATAGAAACTAAAGAAAACATTCAAATGCATCTATGATCATAGGTATGGTGTGACCAAAGTCCCATATATTAGGAGTGATTTTACTGCTTTTTAGAACTGTCCCCTCTTAAAATTTGTCCTTTTTTTTCTACATTTACAAATATTTTAAAATATCAAATTTGTATAGTAAAGTACCTAAACATATAATTTTGGCCGAAAAATTAAATTATATAAATGACAACACTAACAAAACTAATAGTTATTTCGAAGATTTTTAATTGACATCCCAATTTAAAAATATAGATATCATATCTTATTTTAATAACGTGTTATAGTCGGTATATAGATATCCAAATTTCCACTAAATCCATTAATGAATATCATTTAGGTAGACGTTTTAAAATTTAAAAAATATGTTCTTCTTTGAACTTGATTATTATTTTTTTAAACTTGATATCGATTAAATAACTTTATGAAACTAGAAACTAATTAGAAATCCATATTATCTACTGAAGATAGAAATAAGACATAAAATAATTTTCCTTGTTTAACTCCTGGACAAATTTTGCTAAAAAACTAAACATAATATGGTACCTAATATAAATGTGTATAGATAGATTCATATACGAAAGCATTAAAATTTGATAAAGTAAATAACTTTTGTTCTGTTCGATATTTAAAACTTTTATTTTAACCCTAGCAGTTTTATATTTTACATTTAATAAGTTAAAGATATAAATATACATTTAAATGATTTTAGAATCCAACATGGCCAATTTATACATTTATTCAAAAAAATAATTTTAGTGTTAGAAATATTTATCAATAACATAGGTAAGTCATTGATTTTCTAAAAAAAAAACAAAATTTTAATTTACGAAAAATATTAATTTTTCACCATTTTATTGGGTACTAGAGATGGCGACCATCTACCATTAATGAAATAAATTGACATTTTTGTCAACTTCAACAAACTGCAGAAAATCAACGAATAATAAATAATAAACATTTCTAGCACCAAAATTTATTTTAAAAGTATCTAATGTATGAAATTTCTATTTTGAGTTTTTTTTTTTTTTAAAATTGCAATTTTTATTTTTAGTTGTAAAAAAATAAAATAATAATTTGAAGTATAATATAATAGCTATATTAATTTATTGTAGCACGTGATTCTAAAAATTATTTTTAAAAATGTGCATTTAAAATTATATTCCTCCAAAAATAAAAGTCCAATTATAATCCAGAGCCAATAACAATTAAATCATGATATTCTGGTGCTATCTAAATATATCATTGAAAAAAAGTCAAATTTTTAATTCTTTTCGAATAAGTGATTTTTTGGGCGTACCAAATTAGTAAACTTAGAATTTAATCTGTACATTCTTAATGGTTGATCAAATCACAAATATTGTGTAATGTCTTTTTTGATAGATCTCACTAAAATAAATCAAGTGATGTTGGTTTGGCGTTTGTTATTATTATTAATATTAAGAATTATGTTATGTTGATGATGCTATTAATACAAAATTGTTTATGCATTTTGATACCAATTGATTTCAACTAATAAAGAGACAACGAATTCAATAAATATTTTCTAGTAAGATAATACTTTAAGTGAGTAGTAGGGATTTTAAGTATTTTACAAATATTGCAATAATTAATTTACCTACAACGACGACAAATGTTTTCTCAATATTTTTCAAAAACGCCTTGAAATATTTTTTAATAAATGGCATTTTTTAAATAGTACAATAATAAATATCTGTGGAAGTATCTACCTATTTTTCGTGCGGAATATGCAAAATGTAAGTCAAAATATAAAAATTATTAAAAATGTATTTGAATTTAAATACAAATACTTACTTTTTTAATCAAATACTTTACAACACCGGTTTTCTACTTAGTCTATTACTTTTCCATTTTAGTTCATTAACGATTTATGATTTGATACTGGACCAATAGACAATATTACTGTAACAAACGTCAAAATAATTTTCTAATAGTATTTTATTATTAATAATTATCAATCTTGTAAGAAATACTTTTAAAATTGTATTTAAATAGAGATACAAGTACATTGATATAACAAGTATTTAAGACGTACTTCAAAAACTCTTTTAAATAAGTATTTAAGAACAAACACAAATACTTGGTATGTATTTAAATACTTTTGTAAAAATTTATTTTTAAAATAGTCGTATTATTTAAATTATATTTTTTTATAGGTTTTAAAATCTCTAAACCACTCAATTATACATTTTCAATTATTCGATGTAATAATAGGTATAATAAATATTAAAATTATTATAAAAATTTTAATTTTAGTTTTACAATATTTTAAAAATTAATAATAATTATTTTTACCAACATTTTTCATATATTTAAGATACCGTGTTACGTATAGTGTTATTTAATATAATTTATTATATTTATTATTAAATATTATTTTATAATATAATATGTATATGCCAGATACCATACCTAATAATAAATTTATTATAAGACAATTAAACCCGTATTAATCGAGTCTCGATGTTCCGTTGTATTTCCAACGATATTACAATTATCATTTTAAGACATAATTCACACGGGCGATTATCATCCGCACGTAGTGGTTGCGATTTTTATCGACTTTATTACACTTTATAGTTTTATACCCGTTACCGCATATTATATATAAATCTCCGTAACTCCGTCTGTCAATTCATCACACTGTAAAACAATATTAAATTAAATGATAAAGTAAATTTAAAATTACACTACACAAACATACTCAAAAATTCATTTTGATTAAATTAAATTTATTAAAATTAAAACTTTTTGTAAGAATTTGTACTCAGAAGTATTTAAATAAAAGTATCTAGTAAAAATACAAATGGAATAGTATTTCAAATACTTTAACTAAAATGTATTTAAAAAGTATTCTAAATACTATGAAAAGTATTAAAATATATTTACTCAAATACTTTACAAGACTGATAATTATCTATATATTGTCTAAAAGCACTTAGGTATTTTTCCAAAATATAAATAATTATAGTATTTAACTATTTAAGTAGTATTCACATACATTTTTACTTAGGTACCTATTCAAGTATATTTTTATCATAACTGCACCGAAAGTTAAATTTTGATGCCAATGGAAAGTGACATTTTTCGTCGCCGAGCACTTTTCCGGAAGCTACGCCAAACCGTGCGCCCTTTGTCTAATGATACTATTGCGTCTATATAGTATCTGATGTAATGTCAGCCAGTCAGGTATATAAAGAACTCCCAACTTTTTTTCACTCGTTTAATGATATACAAAATAAATTAATTTTATTTTCCTAGATGTTTTAATAAGAATTTTCATTTTAATTTGTATTTAGGTAGGTTTATATGACATACCTACCTTATATAATATATTTATACACATAGTAAGTAATTATTTTAATTGACTGGAAGAATTTGCTACTATATCTATCAACATATCTATCAACTTTTTATGATCAATTGATCTTTTGATTTACAATATTTTGAATTAATGGTAAAATATGTTCTTGATTTAATGTCGATCGAACTTTTGTTTTCACTATTTTAAGATTTGAAAAATATACTCGTTTTCGTGTAATTTTAATCAATGGTAAAAACAGTAAAAACACGAATCAATTAGATTGCAAGGACAGCTCTTGCAGAAGAGAATATGCACAATAAATACATTTACAGCATTTAGTTTGTTTTATTTATCCGAACTGGTCAATAATTTCATTTTCAATGTCGCTATATTTATTATCAAATACATATTTCAATGATTTAGATTTTACCACATTTTTCGACATTATCAACGATATTGATATGTTGGTATACAACTATTGAAACGTTTATATTGATCGGCAAACTGCTTCAGTTCTGTAGCGATAATTTGTTTTTCTAATACTGATAACTATATTTAAATAATTCATTGGGGGTCGGCTGTGATCGAGTGGTCGAAATGAGTATTTTGGTTCACGAGATTCCCAGTCCGACTACCAGGTAGCAAACGAGATTTTTCTCGCTGGTGATATCTGGTCTCGAGTGCAATCCGGCCATAATTTCCAAATCAGTCCAATAATTTTGCATCTATGCTTATCGTTGCTACCAAGAATCATCTTCGACTCCCCCTAATATGTGAAGGTGCAAACATGAGCATGTTAGAGTTTGGGAAATAAGAGGATGGAAAACTGTTAATTTTAATTTTAACAATTCATTGGGCATTGTTCAATTTGTCCAATTAAATGGAATGATTAATTTTATTTACTTTATTTTTATTTGTTTATTAGATATTCATTTGTAACCTTATGATGACTTTTGGCCAAAACTTGTTGTTACCTACCTATAATCTTTTTTTGAATACTCTGGGCACATTTTATTTTTTATAATATGTATTTATTTTTTTACTTATAATGGCCACATTATCATATAACTTTTAAAATTATAGAATTATTCTAATACATTTTATTCTCTGATCTTGTATTTTATATAGTTGTATCTTACAACTAAATAGTGTATAATATTTTGAAACCCCCAATTATGTTATGGGCAGTGTTTGGAACGTTCACAAAAAATCAAACGCGTTCGTATTCACGTTCATTTTCTCGTTAATTTTTTTTTTTTATTAAATGATTACTACTTAGTACTTACCTACTTATGTGTGGTGTACGGAACACCCATTTTTTTTTAAACGTGCGCTTTAACGTTTTAATTTCAAAAGTGCTTGAAAACATTTGCTGTCAGGCTTAGTTGTGAAGTTTTATAACAATTTTAAGTTATTTTGATTTTGTAAATAAACATATTTTACGTTGCGTTTTCATGTGAAAATTGTCGTTTCAATAATTAGTTTATATGATTATGTACTATCAATATTTTTATATTTTGTATAGTATCTATTCTGTGGTATTTATATGAATATTTTTATATTATCGGGATATATTTTCGAATTAAACTGTCCGAGTGACCTTGCCTTATAGGTGCGACTCAAAGAAGTACACTTAAACCATATTTTAAATAATTTGTTACTTACCTACGCGACATGGTGTTTCACAACAAATCGGGGGATATTTAAATATTTTCGATTTAATTTGAGACATTCGCGAGCGTGGCTATGTTTCCCCAAAATGCAGCGCTGTCGATACGTATTTCCACTAGAAATTGCGAAATTGAATTATAATTTATATGGATTAAAATTGTCAGTAAAAATATTGAGAGAATAATCCTAATAATATGCATTCTAAATATGAAAACAACACTTTTTGTGTTTTTATACGAAAACGCAAAATAAAATGTATCGTAATCAAAAAAACTTGATATCGCTATAACTTCAAAAACTAACGAATGCTCCAAAAATGACAAATATTATAATCAAGAAAACAGGGTTTGGCCGCTGTACCTCACCGCAACTTCTTACTATGTGCATATCTATACGTAAACAGTTAATAGAACGATAAATCCATTGTACATTGTACTCTGTACACATGTAATACTTACTCTCATAGAATATAATACAAGTAGGTACGTAGACCCATACAGCCATACCTAAATCCAATTCATAACTTATTGCACGGCTATATTTAAATGACTGTCACATTAAAATTGAAATACACTCAATTTAATTTTTAATATTTATAATTTATTATTATTATCATAGATTAAATATTATATTTATTATTATTGATAATCGTGTCTCCAATGAATGATACAAATTTAAAATAATATCAATTTTGTACAATATAAAATGTAAAATGAACGTTAAATGAACGAAGTAAAATCGTTCACGTCCGTTAAGAAATGGAACGCGTTCACGAATGCATTCTAATACCTTTTAAACGAACGCGTTCTTTCCAAACACTGGTTATGGTACACTACCGCAATGGCGGCCATGGCCGAGCCGACACTGATCTCTAATGAGAGCAGACTGCAGTGGCGACAGAAAATTGTACGTAGTGTGGCTCGTGCGGTAAGGAAATTTCAGTTTTATATACATATACATAGCTTAATATTATCATATTAAAATAGCTTACTTCCCGCCCTTCCCACGCAACATACTATTTTACGTATGTTTTACAGATCTATAGGTACCTATTTTTTAATTTGTTTTTGGAGTTTGATTTTGATAGTACAATTTATAATGATTTATCTCAGTTCGAGTCTTAAATTTAGATTCAATGCTTCATATTATAAATAACACATATTATATATTATTATTTGTTATGCGTTTTAGATTCTGAATGAAACGAAGACGTTTGTTATTTTAATTTTTTTTCTGTGAATAGTTTTTTGACCAGATGACGATTCAACCGCTACACGTGTACCTATTTTCGGTTGCAAATGTGATATATAATAAAAATAAGAACTCGTATTCTAATATTATTTCGTAAATATATCGCAGAATTATTGTGAGTCGTGTACCGCCCGTCGCACGTAAACCAAAATTACCCCAGTGGATTTGTCGTCGCGTATGTTGGTCGTTTTCGTTTTATTTATTTAAATAATAATAAAAGAACAAATATTAAACGTTTTATAGATAGTAAGTTTTAAACATTTATTGAAAAATTCAAAAAGTCTTAACAATATTTATTTTATATTTAAAAGTGTTAAAATATTATTAATGAAAATTCAATAGCTATTCAAATTTTTTTATATAATTTTTGCAATACCATTTAATAAATGTTTGATAATTATATCTGGGCAATGTGAAAGCCGACCATCAGCCCTGGACCCCTGAAGTACTCATTGAACAGATTACTTTGTGAAGATAAGCGTTGTCATTTATTTACTAAAAAAATTTAACTATAATAAATAATTTCATTATACACGTAATTATGAATCAAATAATAAATATATATACTTTAATTATAAATGTATTCAATGTACCTATAGGCAGTGAGAGACTGAATAATATGTAGGCAAAGGACAACAACACTAAAATATATCCATTATACGATTATTGGCGTTAATAGGCCTGAACGTATATATATATATGACATGTAACATGCAAACGAAAATATGTATAGGTACAAGGGTTTAAAACTCGCGTTAATTGCCAGATAATAGATACACAAACATGGTTATACAATTAAATACATATTAGATATATATATTAGGTACATGAAAATATTACATATATACCTATATCATTTTTGTTTTTAGTTTATTTATTGTTACGTGCAAGTCCTTGAACTTCAAAGCATCTTTGATCATGATGGATCTAATCCAGAAATATAGTAAAAAGATGGAAAAGGAATATTTTAAGTAAATCATTAGAAAAACACCAAAGTTTCCGTCAAATGAAGTAGAATTTTATTTTGTACACTGATAAAACGCACATAAAATAATAAAATAGTCGATCGTGGTCATTTATTATAGATCAAGAGACTAAGAATAATACAATTAATCCAAGTCCGAATAGTTAATAAAATTCGGTCAAGTTCGAAAAAAATAAAAATTACTACTAAGTCCGGCGGAGTTGTTATAAACGTAAAATAATGAATACGCGACTGATGTGCAGGAGTTTGCGTCTAATCAAAAGTCCCAGGTCCACTGATTTTTGGTGGCTGTTGTGATCCCGTGATCTTACCCTTCTGGGGGTTGCCAGTCTAAAATATTGTGGGGCGAGAACAAAAAAGTCCTATATCTAATTTGTACATTTTTCAGGAGAGGGTTTTTAAAGTTTAATGATTGATTTTTTTTTTTTTTTTGTTAGTACATCCTTTGGAGACGAAAATAAAATAAATAAAAGCTGAAACATCTGATTGATCATAATTATTATTAGATAAATGCAGAAAAGTAATACAGAGTTAGTAATCAATCAAAAACCATAGCAATATTGAGTACAACAAAAGAGTACTATCCATAATAATTTTATGCACTCACAAATAATTAATTAGTGCACCATAGAACTTTTTCGTCTCAATCGTAATCACAGAATATAATTTCATGATATAAAATATCGTTAAAGTAATACCAATTGACTATAATTATTATAAAACATATTCCATTGTGGTTATCTCTTGTTTACCGTATCCAGTGGCGCCCACCCCTATCCTCAAGTGTAGCGACCGCTACACTCACTTTCATTGGGGGGAGGGGGGTTAAAAATATGAGAGAAAATAAAACGAATAAAGATATATAAATACCTACCTATATTATATTGTAATACGAGATAATTGTAATTACTCAGTTCGACAATCTATGTGTCTATACATATCACCGTGGTATGGCCATGGTTAGTGGTAACACATACATTTATATGTATAGGTACAGAAGTATAGTGTATACAGTATAGTGTGGAAACAGAAAGATCATTTTCTAAACTGAAAATGATCAAAAACCGACTTCGTTCTACTATGAGTAGCGATTGATTAGAATCACTTATGCGAATAGCTTGTGAACAAGATGTTAATATTGATCATACATATGTTATAGATAAATTTAGCCTTCAGTGTTCTACTTCAACTAAAAGTCTTACATTTTAATGGTTTGGTACTTTATTTTTTATTTCAATTTTCAGTATATTAAGTATTTTTAATTAATATAAACAATAAACATACTATAGTGTTACTTTGAATGACTTTTTTTTTGCTGAGAAATTTGTAATAGTGGGGGAGGGGGTGTAATTTTTATATTTCGCTACACTTAAAAAAAAATTACGTATGCACCACTGACCGTATCAGTGATATCACGTGATATTCATACACAACTGTTTTGTCCTAACAAAATTGTGTATTCTTTCACATAGACATTTTTTGAATTGACTGTAATCTTTAAAATCAAAAAAGTTCTAACGGCTCGTACAAAAAATAACAAATGTATAAGTTTTTATTACGTAGAACTATTTTGTTTTTCAAAACCAAGCTGTAAATGTAAGCTTAAAAGATCGACCATCCGTGTAATTTACGAACTATTGAGAAAACTGTTTTTGACAAATTCGGACATAGAACTTTTCTATTCTCACCCCCACGATATGTCATTTTAATCATTAAATTCATCCCGTTCGGTGCAGCGCTAATCGGTGCGTCGATAGCGGATCGTCTACTCTTAGATAAATACAGGGTGCTGTAATGTTTGTAAGCCCATTCGTGCATACCCGACGTATACTATTCTTTATGTTGTCCTAGGTCCATGTCACTGATGCACAGCCGACGTAATTTTATTGCCATAAGAGCGAAAAGTCATTAATTAATAGACGCATTTCATTGGGGCGCGTAGGCGTTTCCAGATATTCAATTTTAGCATTACGCGTCTTGTTCCCCAGAGCTACTCGAGTCCCCTTAGTTGTTTTAATTTATATCGTTCCTTTGTTAACCGAACAACAGTGTACGTACCGTGTGCCTTCATCATAAAAATATATGTGTACATTATTGTTTAATCGTTGTCCTATATATTGTATATTCGAGTTTATTCGACTATACTGTGTATTTATTCCTTCGTCTATATTCTACTCTAATCCTCCATGTTAAATACATTATTATAAATATATAATAATTTTAAATTGTTATAAGTTATGACGGTTTTGTATTGGTTTTTGAGAACGGTGTGTTTTACGCATAAAAATTTAACAACCGTGTTTATACGTACACTGTGAAACCTAAAGATGGGTTCTCACTTGAAAATTTTATACACCTTGAACGATCCAATTTCAATTGAAATATAAACTAGTTCAAATGTACACGAACTACAGTTAATTTCGTTTAAAAGTTGTGTGATGGGAATTATTATTATAATCTCATTTTAATAATTTTTTAAGCAAAATTAACTACTAAAATTAAATTTAAGTTCATAAATATGAACTTAATTTGAAAAAATTGATTGAAAGAAAAACGGAATTTTTTTTCTCGTTTCATTCATATATTATAAACTTTGCTTGTTTAAACAAGTTTATTCTAGAAGATTTGGAATTTTACACGTGCACACACTTGAACACCTAAACAAATTGCTCGGGTGTGAACGTTACCTCGAATTTTACTACGAGTTATCGGTCTCAGATTAAAAGGAAATATACACTGATATAACCCAACGAAATTTTGAATTAACTTCAATGGTTGCGTAAATTCAATAGCAGTATTAGCATAATAAAAATTACCGATATTCGCCAAAATTGTACAGTGTCCAAACTGCATGAACAAGAATATTTTCCCTGAAAATTTGTTCGCGTTCGAGCGTATTCACGAGCGAAATGATCAAGTGAGAGCTCACATTTAGGAAACACGAAAGTAAACGCGCGTAAAAAACGCATTGAATCTCATATATTTAATGTTAAAGAGTACGGACGCAACCTAGTTCTAAAATTAAACAACAGATTTCCAATGGTATACCACCAGGCTTTTTTATTTGGTTGTTCATTATTATGTTATACTGTTTATTATTACAATTATTATATAATATATCGATCAGAAAGCATATTTATGTGTGTTTTTGACATTTTTGTAGGGCTCTTTGTTATTTTTTAAAAAAATGGGTAAAATACGCCTAGTGTGTATTTGCATTCTCAAATTTCAATATAAAAATAAATATACCTATCTACACAGAGTTATAAACAAATTTTTATGTTTTTTTTTTTTTATAAGAGCTTCATTTAAAATTATGATCCCTGGGCCACGAAATATCTTAATCCGGGTTTGTTTAATTATATAAAAACGTATACAAAGATCGTTTAAACATTGGGTAGGTAAACATGTAGTATCCAAAAGGGCCATTTTTAAACTTTTTAACTGAACTAGTTAAGTATTTTTGTTAAATCAAAATAAAATAATAAAAAAAATACATTAACAATTTCGGGAAACTTATTATTTTTATGTAAAATTATGATTATCTGATTTATTGAATTTTAGTAATTTCATTGTATAATTTAGAAAATCATAATCTTAGTGACTTGATATTTACAATAGTTTTATTTTTATTTTCTATGAGAACATATATGTAGAAATCTAAGAATCTTCGGTTTAACATTTGAATGGAGTGAATAATTGATTTGAATGTTGGAATTTTACTTCAATGGAAAAATTTTACTTTTAAAATAATACAATTTTTTTTCTATTTGATTTCAGTAATTATAATTCGACTGATATTTTTCGATTGATTTGAGAATATTGGCTCACATAGTAACCGAAGAAATAACGATTAAGAATTTTGAAAAGTATGAAGGAGATTCAGATCGCAATGACAAGTATACCGCAGGAAAATGGGGACGGAGACGAGGACGGTAGCGATATTCAATGGCCACAAAAAAGATCGTCCTTTTGGAAGAGAACAAAAAAATTGGCCAGAAATTGTATTGTATTCATCGGTCGCAGGATTTGTTTCTGTTCCGGGTTCTTGTAAATTTTGGTTTTAGATTTTAGCTTTCAAAATTGTTTAAATATTAATTTTAAAAAAATAATCTTTGTTTAACGTAGCTTTTAAGGCATATACATTTTTATAGTCCAATTGAGAATGTTTTACTGGTCTTTCTTCAAACCACTCTGCACATTGATCTCAAATTATTCTTAACACGCTTATGAAGCAAATAATACAAATAGTTTGATGTTTTGATTTTACATATTTTTATACTACGTATATAATTTAGATATAATATTATATGCCAAGTGTTTATTATAATAAAAATGTATAACTTTGGATGAAATTGACTTAGAAACAATTATTGTTGGATTTTGAAATTCGTAACACGTATACCCGTACTTCATAAAAAAATTGAAGAAGTTAAAATATCGAAGGGTTTACTGTTTTTAATAAAAAAGTAAAACCATGATTTAAACATTTAGTGTGTTTAAATAATTTTCTTACAAAGTTTGCTAATATACCTATTAGAAAATTAAACTTTGATTTATTAGTTATTTTATTATAAAGAACAAATAATTGATAAATAAATTTGTTTTCAAAGTGAAATTTGGAAAAATTTAAAAAATACATGAAAAGTAGATATGGTATTTTTACTCAAAATATGTAACTTCAAACTAAAATTACTGTTATTATTATTGTATCCAAAAATATAATATTACTTTCTCGTATTTTTTTTAAAATCAAGATAGTATTGTAATCATCCAGTGAAAGGTCTGGGTGCATTTATATTTACATTTAAGTATAGAAAAATATTGACGTACAATTCATGAAAATTGTACTTTTTTTAAAATATTTCAACAACGGTAACTCAAAACAGAAATGTTGTAAGTTCTTTTTTTGTGTATCTTACTTTACCTGACATACATATGTAGGTTTTGGCTATCTACCATCAAAATCCGATTAGTTGCAACTGAACATTATTTGGTAGTTTATATACGTGGGTAGATACATGATAAAAATCTAAGTTTGAAAGTAAATTTTACCATAGTTATAAGCAATGGAATTTAGGTACATCATATTTTATTGCATATGAGCGAAATCAGTAAATTAAATACATTTACATTTTACTAGAAAAAACATTTCATAAAATAATTATGCCTGGAACATTTCTAAAAGTAAAATAAAATTTAATTGGTAATTAAAAATTAAAAAATGTATTTAGAAACCCTCCTACGAAAAACTTTTTTATAATTTAAATACATATCTTAACCTAACAGATACTTTAGTATGTACAAACTACAAATGTAATATTATAATCACCTTTATTATAAAAACGTGAACATATATACTTAATACAAGAATTTATCAACCTTTGTGGGTTGTGCGTGAGTTTTGAAAAATATGTAACTCCGCCTAAAATAAAATACTGGCACGCGTCTGATATTCAGTCGACCTACTCCGTCTCTACTTTCATGTACCGGTAAGTATCTCTAATAAATAACCCATAATTGTGTTTTTTTTTTTAGTTTTATGGGGGAAAATATTGTAGTCTATCTATCAAATGATAATATGCCAAATTAACGATTTAAGATTATTTATCATATAAATATTGGGTGTATTTTTTAATGTATTGCTTGAAATAATGTTGGAAAAAAATAAAAATACCAAGAAAAAATTGAATCGGCTTTAAATTTTGAAACAAATATTTCATATTATACCATTTGTAATATACATATTAATTATTTTACAGTTTTCTATTACAATAATATTATTCATTTATTCGTGAAATGACCAATGAGCTCTTATAACATGAATAACAACAAAATTGTTTTTATATTAAAATTGTATTGTAATTTGTATAACAGTACCTACCCACCTATAATAATGCATTGCTCTGTCACAGGTATTTTTAATAATTGAGTATAAGGAAATCGGAGATAGATAAAAATAAAAGAATAACATTTGAATAATTAATGTATGTACTTATACCTAATATATTCTTGTTTAATTATAGTTTAAATAAAAATTAAATGTTAAACTATATTTTATTTTTTGATTATTAATATTTATACAAATATTAAAGGTTTAAATTAAATTTAAATTTAAAAAGGTTGTCAATATTTTCAAAAGACGATTCAGAAAAAAAATTTAAATTTAATATTATAACTATAATCTTCCTTTACCTATTAGGTACCTTATTATACATTATAACTTATTAGTAATAATTATACTCTTCCATAGTTTTTCCACTAGGTTTCTATTTATTTATTTATATTTTATCATACTGAGGTACAACATAAAATCTTCATTCGATGAGTGTATAATAAGGTGACCATATTTTGAAAATTAAAAAACAGAGTAACAATAAAAAAAAAAAAGTGAATATTGTAATAATTTTCTACCAACATTTTCATAAATCCGTTTGAAAATGGTAAAAAAGGTCATTCGTCAATTTTCTATCATATGTTTTAGAAAAACGGTATAAAAACCAAACGCGAGACGAAAACAATATCCCACTTCCAATAGCGGGACAAAAAGAATCGCGTTCAATGTTTGTCGGGACAACGGGACGCAGTACTCAAAAATGGGATAATGCCGCAAAAAAAAAAAACGGGACGTATGGTTACAATAGTGTATAGGTGTATTTTAATACATTTTTGTTGATCGCCTAGTGACAATTCCATAAAAAAAGCACTGAAATATTCCTTTGATATACAGTAAAATACTTACCTAATGATTTAGATTAAAATTGTCATTCTGGTCGACAAATATAACGATACTAAAATCTAATATATATAGTATACTCGTATTAGAGTGATGAAATTTGTCATATTATATTCATAGTTAAATTAGTTAGGTTGTGTTAACGTTGTAAATCACGTTATAAAAATGTATTGGGCTTCAAAATTAAAAAAAAAAAACATGTAAGGTATATTTATTATTTAATACCATATACATGGTCAAAGGGAACGGGGGTTTTGGGGTCGTAAAAAAACTTAGAAGATAAGTTGGTAAAAACTAAGTCAGTCCGCAATTATTCGGTATAGTCGGTTAGTCGGAAAAATGTATAACCTTTTTTTTTGCTGCTTATTAAGTCGGTAAAAAGAATTGGTCGGTAACTTTTTGCATATTTAATAAATGCTTATTAGATTTATCGACATGCAGTCGGAAAATTACGATTAAAATGTATTTAAAGACTTCAGATAATAATATTTTAAATTATAAATATGTATTTAGTAGGCCGTGGAAAAATTTCAATATTATTTAATATAAGTATTATTTTAGAAAACGAATGTCAATCTCTACCCCGCAATCCATCGAGAATATTATATTAATATCGTATACGCGCACAATATTATGTTCGGTACAAATAAACTTGGGTCTTTAACATAGATTAAATATACTTGTTTAAAGTGATAATTTGAAAATCGTATTAATTTTATTTATATCTACTATCTAGGAGTTAAAATCTGAAAACCTAATCATATCTGTCACCATCACGATTTACAAGTTGAACGATTTTATTATTTTTATAAAATTTAAGGTGGAAATTCATCATTTCGAAAAAAGTCTCGATTAAAATATAGAAAAGATGTCAAAGTCTTATGTTTTTTATAGAGTTAAAATCGGATTAACTAAAATTTCACAATTTTGTCCCAACGAAAGTATTTTTCTGTTCAAAAAGTAATTATATTTAAATATATATAACATAGTTTTACGTAGATATTGCCTATATTCAAATCCTTAGAAACAACTCGGTTTGCAGTTCAATTTTTATAGAATGCTGATTTTGTATAAAAATATAATATTTGAGTGTACACTTTTTGGGGTCCTTTTGAAAAACAGTACCCTATGTTCTTTATGTGCTAGGCCGACACTGGAGGTAAGCAAGCATAGGTATATTATAAGATATAGTATAAGAAAATAAATTGTAAATGCACCTTTTCCCTCTTCACAGTCATTGGTAATTAAGTTCAAATTTTAAAAATGTGCACTACGAAAAATTAGAAAAATTTGTCATTGCAAATATTATGTATTAGTAACTACGGTCTATGAACGGACACAACAGTAATATAAGGTGTCTAAATGTATACATAAAACCCTAAAATGAATTACAGTACGACTCACAAAAATATGTGGATGGTATTAACAATTAGTGTACTTAGTGGTCATATCTCGTCAAAACAATTGATTCTAAAATTACTCAATTTATGCCGTGCTAAATACCGCGTGCATTCTATAAGAATTTGTTAACCAACCAACAGTCGTCTGTGTCTAATATATTGGAAAAATTTACCAACCTGCACTGAAATGTTGTCACGAGACGCGATAATATCATCCTCACAGTTTCGTGAGCTATACAATGGTAAATATTTTTTTGATATTTAATTAAATTCTAGTAATATATTATACAGGTAACGAAATATCGAGTGAAGTGAGAAAAATTTTTTCTAAGTCGTCATTATTAAGCACAAGTCGTCAATTTCATACTTCACGACCCCTCACAAATATTACTTAGCGTTGGCCCTGACCATATACCTTGTGGTAAAGTTACAAGAAAAACCAATAAATAATAATTACATACTAAAAATGTCTTACCATTATTTTATTTGTTATGAATGATCAGGTAACATTACCCAACGCTTCTAACCACCGTGACCACAGTTAACCGTATCTTCTGTACCGACGTAGATAATAGTATACTATTAGCGATAGTTATTTAACATAACGAGTGGATTTAAAATATGTTATTTAATAGCGATCGTAATTTAAATAATAATTATGTTATCAAGAAGGGTACTTGGTATATGTATAAAAAAAAAAAAATTAAAAAATTGATTTTAGATTTCGAGGAAGCGCGAGGAATCTATTGATAGGATATCAGGATCTAGGAATACATTATACTATGATGTTGAACAATTTTTTCTGGAAACAACTTTTCGGGCTGAAGGAATGGAATTTTGAACTTTGAGTTGATAAAGATATTTTTTTGATAATAAATTTGTTCTAGGTAATATTTCCAGAAGTCAATTTTGATTTCCCCTATAGTTTTATTAAGTAAAAATAACAAATAAAGTTGCCACTATTACTATAATATATAATGTAATACCATAAAATTAAGTAGATATATACGGTTATTCTAATATTACTCAATTAAATAATATAGGTAGGTATCAATACTAGCTGAAACTTTATAAAAGTTTTTGTATTAATAAGTATTAAATTTAAAGTGAAGTACCTGTAATTGTAGTGTTATTAATAATTATGATACACACATTTTATTGTTCAATATTTCCATTATTTAAAACATCTTATAGATATGGTATGTTTATAGTTTATATAATGCAACTAAAAAACTATATTATGTATTATTTGCCAAAAGAAAATTTGACAGTCTATAGGAAACGTCGTTACGATACTGTAATATATAAATGGATATCATTTGATAAATAAATTACTATAAAAGTTCAATTTCTAGATTCATTATGATAGTTATATATAATATATTATTCTATTTAAAATCATAAATATAATTTTTTTTGAGAACCAATTGTCCGTTTACCATTCTTTTCTAATTAAAAAAAATTAACCGAAAATTAAAAAAAAAAATTAAAAATTGTGTCTGAAATATTCTCTTCAACAAAATGTCTAATAGATGTTATTAATTATAAATTTAAAAACTACCAAACCAAAGAAATTACTTTTTCGTTTGTTTTGTGTAAAAATGTTTTTTAAACAAATATTTCACAACAATATAATGCTGTAATGATACGGGACTGTTTTCAAAATACTTTTGAAATGTATTTAAATATTTATTAGATTTTAATGATTTTCATTAAATGTCCTTATATTGTCTATATAGAATGTATATAATATATATCCCTATATGACCTTCCTTTCAATTGTCCTTTTACTTTAGAAGATGTTTAAGAAATTATATATTATTATTATTATTATTTAAAACGTAATGTTGGTACAATGATAAGTTTCATTTTCTATATTTCCAGTTGTTTTTTTTAAGCGTATAGAACATATATCTTTTATAACGGAAACATTTTTTAAATAACAAAATTATGTATTTGATCATATCAATTTTCAATCAAAGAATATCTTTGCTTTCAAGTTTTAAATAATAATAAAAATACACCATGTATGTGTAGCCAAAGAACGAAAAGGACGATAAACGAACTTCCACCATCTGTATCTACACGATTTTTTTAAATTTTCTTGTAATAACTCTCTCTTGTAATATCTAGTCTAAACCGTCCCTACCTAATTCAGTGGTCCGCCAAAAAGTCTGACTGGCATCTTTCGACAGACTCCACACTATCTAATTATACTTTATACATGTAAAGGATGAATAATTGAATTCGTTTTTTTATTTTTATCAAATTTTTATCCACAGATAAAAAGTAAAAATGTATGAACAATTGTCGAGACAAACAGTAAATTAAGTTATCTTTTTGCAAATATCTACACACACATATTATATACCTATATATATATATTACGTACTGCAGTGAACTCTGGATTTTGGGTTCATTTTGATTCAAACCAGTGGGAAGTAAACAATGCGAGTTGGCCATGAAATAAAATTTAAATTTTCTACTATACCCACGGTACCTACCTAAATCACTCAAAACTGATTCGACGATAAAGAATACGAAAAATATAGTCATTAGTTGACACGGACCAAGAGTGAACACGAGGAAAAAATGTCGGCTAGTGTTTTTTGAAAATTGTCAAATTTTTATTTGTACAAACGAACCATACACGCCTTATATATTATACATTTATATATTTTAGATTGTATGATCGTATGGTAAATAATCGAATGTGGCCATCATTAAAACAGTAGACTTATTCTCGTGTGCATTTTATGCGAAGAATCGACGATCACTGATGACGATTCACGTGTACACATTATACGAGAATCTAGAATACGAATTATGTAGAAAATAGAATGTGTCGGCTATATATATATATATTATTTTGTTTGGCGTTTTTTTTATTATTATTATTATTATTTTTTTTTTATCGTTGTTCTCTGTCTTTCTTTTGCGAGAGATGATTCCAAGCAGAACGAATATATATATATATATATATATATAAACATGTATATTTGTGTGTATGCAGTTGCCAGTGTGTATAATGTCTGCAGCAATCACAAGACGATCATCGACGATCTCGCAGAGGTAGGTAGTGCCGGGTGGCGGTGTATATATTGTCTGAAAAGTTCATTCCCCCTACTATGTCCAATGGAGGAGAATGGCGCGTTCGCACACACCCAGCGTGTACACGCGTATGTGTGCATTGCGAGAATAATACAGGGTGATCACGATAAAAGTATCCCAAAAACTTAATTCCCGTCATTGTATCTGGACGAAATCGCAAAAAAAAAAACCACGAAATTTTCGAAAACCCCCAAATCAAATGTCGAATTGGCCTAAAGAATATATAGTATTCGTCCGAAATCACAAAATTCTGAATGACGTATCAATAATATACCCGATATATATATATATATACTTAATGAGCGAAAAGTTGAAAAGTTGCGGTTGGTGCGGTTAGTCGGCAATTGTTTGATTGATTTCTAACAACCGTACGGTTATAATATGTTTATGGTTTGGTCATTTGGAATAACTTCAAATTTGTTGTCGACTACTGCAAGTCTATACACTCTGCAGTAAATAGTAAATTGTAATACCGACGAAAAATTGTAAGTATTGATTTAAAAAAATCAAAATCCTTGTACAAAAGATTTTAGAAATCCCGTAAATATTGATTGATATGGATATCATGATCAGCTCTGATTACCGAACACCTATGATTATTATTGCGTTCGACCTCGCGGGATCCCCTCCGGTCGTAGGGCTGTGCAGAACGTGATTGACGGTAATATATTAATGCGTGCGAGAATGCAAGATACGGCTATCGTCTAAAAAATAAAGAAAAAAATCACCAGCAATCGCTTTTTATTGGCGGGAAACCGGGGGAAAAAATGAGCAAATGAGCATATTATAGATCGATATAATCTAAAAAAATATAATTTATATAAAAAAAAATGTTGACAATCTAGCAAAAAAATCTAAACGTGACGAACCCGAAAGAATATACAAATATAACAATAATTATATAACTGAATCGAGTTAAGAAAAAAAAATGCTCAATGATCTAAAATGATAATTGATAACTATGCAGTATGCCTATATAACCAGGTATAGGCAAAATAATTTACATTTTATATTTCAAATATAAAACACATACATTTCAAGTAAGTATATTTTATTTTTTTTTTGGTTTACAACAATTAAGTGTTCCAAATTTAAATATGAAATAATAGGTATATATATTTTTTAGTTCAATTAAAATGTAAACACTTCTTTTTATTTAAATATGCATACCTATTATAATAGTAGTTATCATAAAAATTTTTTTCGTTATAATTTAGCATTTATTTTTTGTTTTAAATGTTAATACCTATTCTGTTTATTTATAATATTCAGTGCTAAACCCAAGCCGTGACGCCGATTTATATTCTCAAGTATTGCAACTGAAATATCTACTTTAGGGGGCCGTGTCTCCTAATGAATAATCACCATATTCATAATGATACGCTTGTAGTTACACCAAAAGTATTATGTATACAAAAAAATAATAATAATAAATAGGGATATTAGATTATTATATAATAATTAATATCTAAATGAGAGATAAGAAGTAATATAATTGAAAATACAATTTAAAATGGAAATGAAATTAAACTTAAATTAAAATATTTTTTTTGCATAAAATTTATTATTAATGCACTCTATCACCTATAGGATCTTATCTTCTTATCTCCCTTAAGAATATTGATTATTCTATAATAATCTAAATACATTAATTATTATTATAACTAAAAAATATTTAATAGTTATAAAAAAAAGTAGTACCTACCTATTACATCTCCAATTTGTTGTTAATTTGTTATTTTTTTTTTATAGTTTTTATATTTTATGGTAAATGCATTCTAAATGCTAACTTCCGTGGTATTTTTCACAATTTTAATTGAATTTATATTGATGTATAGTTGTGAAACCCGGTACACTCAGGCGAAACAGATAGACATCAGGTTCGAGTTCTCGGCATACAAATCCGAGAATAGTAAGGTCGATACGTTTTCCGATTACCTACATTGTTAAAGTATTTATCAGAAACACTTTAGGGGTGAAGGACTATCTTATAAAAAAAGAGAAGTCGAGTTTTCGGCGTAAGTGGAATATTTTTAAAATTAATTAATTCACAATATTCCCAAAAAACTAAGGGTATCGACTATTACGGATTCCGATAAAGTGGTAAGTAGTACCTGAATACATTCAAAGAGTTTTTACTTATTTTTTTTTTTTTTTAAATAATTTTAAAATATTTAATAGAACAAATATATATTAAATTTACATGTAATAAAATATTAACAATGTACATAAAAGTACTGAAATCACTTGTATTATTATATGAGTATCAAAATATTTTATAGTGAATATAATTGAATAAACATTATAATAACCTTTTATATTCCAATCCAATTTAACTCAATACCATATTACATAATACATATTACAATAATTTACATTTTAAATATTATAAAAATAACAATAATAATTTTATTAATATGTTGTTTTTGTTAATAATATATTAAGCTATTGAAACAACTATAATATTTTTGGTTTGTAATGATGTTTATTTTTTTTCTATGGAAATAAAATTTCGTGTAGAAGGAGTCTAGTAGGATTTTTTTGGCGTAAAGAGTAAAGATGGTTCTGGGGCAATTTTTTCAATTTTTCTAGTAGTTTTCTTAAGTCGGCTCTCTGCTGTCTTAAGAATAGAATATTTGTAAATAATATGAAACTGTCGTATATATTATCTATGTATGTGCGTAAATAAATATATGTGTATACCTTGCTATCCACAACTTGTATAATAACAATACCAATATTGCGCACACCAACAACGTACGCACATGCACACGAGTGTAAATGATCCTCGACGTTTCGTGAATTCTTTTTAAATTGTACTCTCAAGTGATGGACAAAACATGGAGTTTACATAGCGATTCATCCAACATCAAATTTTTATTTTAATAACTAGGGGAAACCGGGGCAAGTTGACGACCTTAAGGTTTCAACAACTATCCTACTATAACCAGTGGATAAAAACACTTAAAATTGTACACAAATATTCTTTGGTATACTATGAATAATTGATAAATTTTTATTTTCTTAATATTTGGTATTTTTTCATTTATTCATAATCTAAGTAGATTAACCAATTTCGTCAACTTGCCCCGGCTTCGGGGCAAGTTGACATCATACATTTCCTTTAATGAAAAAATAAAAATCTTACAATACAGTAATTAATAAATACTTTATTTAATGTTAGATTAAATGAAATTAAAACAAATATTAAATCTTTATGAAAAAAAAAACATTTAACCAATTAAAACAAAATTAAACATGCATTATATAAAAAAAAAATCTTTGTGAAAAAAAACCTTAATATCTAGGTACAAATTTGACCAGATAAAACAAAATAAAACATATAC
>JAIPRL010007634.1:0-22851 GCA_025469235.1 Pemphigus obesinymphae
AAAAACTTCAAATACTAAAAAAAATAATGGCGGTCCGTCTATTTAACGTTTTTTTTTTTTTTTTTTTTTTTTTAATACCCATTTCTCAGATAATGTGAAATAGCAATAGACGGAATTTGAAAAATAGATGAACTGTTCTCGAGCTTTCAAAAAATGAGCGGCGTTATCTCAAACTGCGTAACTCTTACTACTGTAAAAATAGGTATAGGTGCTCTCAAAACATTATAAAATAGCAGGGGAGCTTCGGCCCCTTGAGCACGGCCCCCTCCCACAATTCCAGAACTCGAATAGATCGGAATCGAACATTAATTGTTTGTTTTATACTAGATTTCGCATAGAAATTAAACAGTGTATATAGACACCGCGGGAAAAAATCAAAATAAATTCGGCATATTTTTCATAGAATTTCCGGGTGATATTTGGTACATATATTACACATAACACGCTCACAAAGATTGCAAATAATTTCGATCAGAATAAATTTAGAGCCAAAGAATTACAATTGTTTAAATATGGTAAAAAAAAAGTTGTTGTTCGCTCGTAAGCGATATATATATATTGCATGCCGTATTTGGAATAATGAAAAAAATCTCTGCGGTGCACTCGGAAATATTGTTTTATTTAATATTTTAATAATAGATGTACGGCATTAAAAATCAATCTGGAAGCATTTATTTGCAATCTATTTAGATACATATTTTTTAAGCAAATATCGTGATTACACTGCAACAATTTAAAATAGTATTGGCGCAGGACTATTTTTAAATTACTATTAAAATATTTAGAAATAATCATTTTTCTGGAAATTTCATAAAGATTGCTGCTATACACTTATTATATAGTCCTTATTTAAAGCTATTTCTCGATTTTCGGAGACGATAATATTTATAGGTATATATATATATATATATATATATATATATAGCTGGTATCTGAAAGACATTTAATTTTTTTAGCTTATTTACTTAATTTATACAATATTTTTCAACCGATATATAGTAAAATTGGTACGGCGACGCAAAAAATACGCGTGATTGGGGTGTGGAATGTCCCGTTTTTTAAATTTTCTAAATATCGCCACCATTTTATAACATAATACATAGGTATATATATATTATAATCGAATGGTTAAATAGACGGGTATTTTCTACACGAATTGGCTCGTCCCAACTTTTATCGGAACCATATTTATCACAAACCACTACGACTGGTAGGTAATACGATACAAAAAAAAAAAAAAGAAAAGAAAAGAAACGTATCATTCCTACTTACCACCGAAGTCTGAAACGTTTTTGTGCGCGAAAAACCTTTAAGATTAATAGACACGTAGGTATACGTATATATAATATATTATGTTACATAGATATACATTTTCAACAAAGTTTTATAAATCGCTCATTCGGGGCTTATTCAAAAGCACAGTTGGACTTATTTTGCGCAATCGGGAAAGCTATAGACGCGCACTTGATCAACCGATTTTCGCGTAGTCGAATATTTGTGCGTGACTAATTAAATATATTTTGAACGTGTGAATCGGGTTTATTATAATGACTAGGAAATTTGTAGATTTTTACACCAAAATATATAATAATTTACCGAAATTTCGTTAAACGGTTTTATTGAAAATATTAAATATTTTATACCAAAATTGATCAAGAAACTCATCGGTAGTTTCCGGTTAACTAATTAATACTATTTTTGACTTTGTCTACAAATGAAATCATTTAAATTACCTATTATTATATGATGATTATTGTCCGTGAAGTTAACAATGTAAAGTCAACAGTTCTAAACGAGACCGTTCCAACAAATGTATTGTTCGTTGTTGGAAAGGTTAGACATTTTTAATAAATGTTTACACTTTATTGATTGATATGATTTGGTACTCATCAGTACCCAATAATAAACCCAGTGCCGGTGCAAAAAATATTTATGGGGAGTAGTCGGAGTCATTTTCCCGATTTATTATCTGAAAAAATTAAATAGGGGTAAAAAACATCATGAACTTTTTTTTGTACCAACTAAATGTTTTCCGACTAAATACGGACAAACGTAAATAAGCAAAAAAAAAAAAAAAAAAACAATCATTGTTTTTAGTAGTTGTTTAACATTAACACTGAAGATGAGAACATTGTTTTCGAAATACGTATTTGTTAAATAAAAACAAATTATTCTGTAGAAACTGGGTATTTATTTATATATTTATATATATATATAAATAATTCTAAAAGTAACTCAACACCAAAAAATAAATAAATAAATAAATAAATAAATACAAAAATATTTCATCGATAAGTTCGTATAAATACGCAGTAAGTTGAGAAAAATCCGTAGAATAACCCCTGCGCTCATTAAATTTTACCGGAGACGTCTCGCGTGGACATTTTCAAGTATCAAATCGTACCTATCTATATATATATATATATATAATAATTTTGAACTAGCTGCGACTAGATTTTTATTTTTATTTTTTTTTTGAATTGACTTTTCCATTTACGATAAGGACGGGGCGGATATATTTTGCGAGTAGTCAACTACGGCAGTGTGCTCTGCAGATAACTGTGGGGAAATTCGACGTTTCAGCGCGTCTACTCGGCTCACGTTTTGAAGTTTTCTCAGGAGGTGGTTTTCTTATATCAAAGCAAATATACTTGAAACTGCAACGTGATTGCTTTTGATTTCAACTGCAACAACTGTATATTATATACCTATAATTTCGTATATTGTGTACAATTACAGCGAAATTGCCGTGTTCGCAACGTGACTTGCATTAATTACACGTCTGTTCGGTCCACACGAAACTTATTTCCGACTGTCAGGATTGGGGAAAATCGTCGGAAAACTCGTCATAAAAATTCTAAATTTTTTTTTAAAATCCGGATTTCAGTTTTGGATTTCGGATATTTTGTTCGACCAGTATACGATTTTTCGTAAACATATTTTACTACCTAGGTATTCATATTCTGAACAAAACGATATTGATTTTACGATAATGCGGTTTTTTTTTTTACATGTCTGTATATATATACACATATACACTTTTTAAGGTAGAAGAAGTCGAATAGAAGTTTGGAAATACGGAGCTTTTATGATTTTTAAAGAGGTCATTTTTCAGTTTCTCAAGTAGTTTAACATTTAATCGTTTAGAAAAACTTCCAAAAATAACAGAAAATCGTTATACATCGCAAAATAATAATTTCAGGGACTTGAAATCGATACAAAATATTGACTGTAGCATTTATATTGTACTATATGTGTATATAATAATTAAATATAATACACTGTTTTGTAATTGTCCAAAGTATGTGATGAAAATTTCAAAACTTTTTAACCAATTTTCAGTAATTTATAAAAAAAATTGAAGTTTTATATTTTAATCTCATACGGTGTACCTATACACTTTTTCAAATAGGAGTTTTGGAGCAATAAACATTTTTGATAGCTATTATTTATTCTAGTTGATACTTACCTATTTTAATGAGGTCGAATTTCCCAGCAGGCAATATTATGAAAACTGTAAATGAAAACTATCTTTTATTTTTACATATTTTCATAAATGTCAAAATAAAGTTGTAATTTTTTTTTAAATTATAATATAATATTAATCTTAACTCAGAATCGTGTTTTAAAAAATAATAATTATACACCATCCAAACCGAAGAAACGATGAACCCATCAATTGTAAGTAAATTACATAAATTTAATATTTTCAATGATTTTATAAGTGCTAATGCACAATCCTAAAAATCCATGAACAACCTATTTAATAGGTATGAATATAATCAAACTGGTCATAATTTAAGTTTTTATAAATGTTTCTTTAAAGGCGATTTCAATAGCAAAATATTATGACATATGCAAATATATGTAAGACAGTTAATAAGTTAATATATATATAACGATAAATATTTTTAATAGACCGCATCTGAGAAACGTGGAAAAGTTTGAGGTTTTTTTAGAGATTTCAAAGAAAAAAAGGCTTTTAAAATGTCCCATTTTTGATCAATATTTTTTTGGTGTATGTAATTCATCGGAGGAGTAAAATATCTTACTTTTTTCTTATTTCAGTGATTATTGGATTGTTTGAGTAATTTATAAATAGAAAGTTGTGTTTTTTTTTTTTCAATATTCCAGTAAAGGGTGAAACTTTAAAAATATACTATTGTACCTGATGTATATAGATTTGATTTTATTAGTTCGTTAAAAATGATCGAAAAATCGTTGTATAAAGGACTTTTATAATATACAGTCTCCATGTATTATATATTGATGAGTGTAAATAAAATGTGCGGTATAAATAATATGTCCTTAATTTTGGTCGTCAATGAAAAAAACATCGTACCTGCAGTAGGTACATAGAATAATATAATTGTATTTCTAGCAGATTTTAAAAATTATAAATAATTTTATACGATGATAATTAATAATGCACACGCACATTTTACGATATTTCCTGTAGTTTACCGTCACTATTACGATAATTTCTGGTAAAAGCACACAAGTGATTTCTAGACGCTAATAAAACCTTCCGGGTTTTCATACGGACGTTTAAACACATCAATTACTCAAAAGACTGAAAAACACATACGGTCATATTATATAAGATCCGGAGAATAGCAGGTATATATAATATGTTTGTATGGGCAACGAGAGACACCTCTTATAACATATAAAATCATATTTTAATCCGTACTTTGATGTAGTTTTCATTAAAACGTACGTTAATTTTATTATTATTTTTATTGACTCGTAATAGTGGATCTTTTCGTCACAGTCTGTTGTACACGGCGTATATCATTATTGTATACAATGTCGTTCTGAAACAGGTTTGCAATTAAAAATCATTTTTGGAGTGTACAGCGAGTAAAATTTTTTTTAAATTTTTTTATTGATTATTTTCAACTCACTTATATACCTCTACTCGTATATATTTGTTATCGAAATATCAATAGGTACAACTACACCACTGGAACTAAACACCCCGCCGAAAGACATTGTGTATATAGTGTATACGCGTGCAGTGCAGACACGTCATCGTGGTCATATATAACGGGATGGAAAACGTGTCGAGTCACTATATATATATATATATATATATGTGCGTTTCGTGGACGATTATCGCATTCAAAAAGTATATCCTCTCCCAGGAGCACAACTACGATAATGATGTGCTTTTTTTTCTGTCACTTGTAATCGTTTTTTAGGATGAAAATGATCGAAAAGTTCAATATTTCAAAACCCTGTCAGATATAGAGCTGATGGAAAACTAGCTGCCTCTGGCCCATATATATATATATATATATATATATTATAATATTATACTATTTTAATGTAGGTAGTACTATAAACAGGTAGGTACTCTTAAGCAAGGCTGGGCAAGTTAACGATATTTTTTAACCCGTCAATGTAAGTTAAAAGTTACTCGTATATTTCTATTAACTTTTAAAGTTAAAAGTTAACTTTGGAAAAAAAATGTAACTTAACTTAGTTAAAAGTTCAAATTTCCTAATTAGGAAAAAAAAGTCGATATACCTACCTATATATCGTAAAAAGGTAAAAAAAGAGTGGTTATTCTTTGCGCTCAAAAAAACTATCGGGGACTAATTCTTCTGCCGGAAAATGTGTACACATGTAAAAATAAAAATACAACACGTCATTTTAAAACCAACCATGCATAAATGAGAAATCAGAAAATAACTCCTAGCTGCCAAGATACCTACATTATTGTTTGATTCACACTAATGTATAGTATAAAATAAGCAGTACCAATCACTTTCAATATATTTTCTATATACTGGATAGACATAAATACTATAGCCTCGCGTGTATTTAAAAAGACCGGGCTGAGCCCAACATTCGTGCATCGATTCTTATCGATTACGTACATGCTATTGTAGGTAAGTACCTACTAAAATTGCGTATAGGTACCTACCAAAAAGTAAAATCCTCATTCAAAAATAATTTGCATTGTTCTTCGGTCAAAATTTAACTGGATTTAGATACTTTTGTATAAAGTTAACTTGAAGTTAACGCGTTCATTTTAATAAAAAAGTGTAACAGTTAATCTGAAAAAAAAAGTAACGCGTTAAGTAACTTAATTAAAATTAACTTAATATTTTAATTAATTAATTTTAACTTTTAACTCGTTAATGCCCAGCCTTGCTTTTAAGATGCTTTACCATTGGTGGAAATTGAGTTCAATTATTGGGGGGGGGGGGTGGAATTATAATTATTATTTTCGACGATATCATATCATAACCTATTAACATGAGTATAATAAATAAATTATAGATTATAGATAAGAAAAACATCATTTATTATATTTTGGAACTTCAATCAAAATCTAAAAAGTAAAATAACACCGAGCTTTTTTGTTACGTACCTACTTGTATAATATTATATTATATAATATATTTCAGCCACCTGTTTATTTTTCATTAAATATTTCGCCTTTTAGATAGATTTTATATAGGGAGACGTATTATTTTATTTTGCCACGTGACATTGAAAATACAGTTTTATCGATATAAAATGTATATAACTATAGTCATTCTTACACTCATATTTATATTTATTATAGTTACCAGCTACTTTTAATACAGGCTGGATAGATCCTGAATTTAGATCCCCGAAATCGTTGCGGTTTGTCAGTAATTAGATGCAGAATTATTTGCAGACTCGGGGAGACTGTGTGTTCTTCCACACAAACGGACTCATTCGACTCAAATCGATAAATCAAAACAAAATTAGTTATGTGTTTGTGAAAAGCAGACATTTTTGACAAACGAAATATTCTGACGTTTTTTAACAAAAAGTATCCTTATATAAATATATTTAAATACGATACATTTTTAAACCATTTTTGAGGGGACTCGTCAAACTTTTATGGGACAAAGCCCCCCCTCCGATTTCCATAAATGTAAAATTTACCTACCATACTTTTAGACAAATCCACTTAAATCATATAACAATACGTAACTATTATATTATAATATATTAACTAACATGTAACTATATTATTATAAATTGTATAGCTCAGAGACGAGTGAATGGATACGAGTCCAATTATATATCTTTATATCATAATCTTAATATGAATCTCCCATTCCAAAAAAAAAAAACTTTTATACTTTACCCATTTCCATTTTGCTGTTTCGGTATACATACTTATATATATATTGTATAAATATGTCAAACTTTTCAACTTTAAATTGTATTATGATGAATTAAACTTCAATTTTTACCAACTCTGCAAATTCATACTTAATCGAAATTCGAAACTTTCAAACTGTAAAAAAATGTTATGTTTATACACAAATCTATATAGAGGAATTCCAACTTAGATAATATTATACTCGCTACTTTCTTAGCCATGTCGTGAACATTCAAAATCTTCACTGTTTTTCCGTTCTATTGTCCGTATACGAGTATACGAGCACTCCGTGTCTATTAATTTCTATGGAAAACTCGATTTGCAAATTTTACGAGGCCAAACATAGGTTTTTTCCAGCTATTCGAACTGAAACTCATATTTTATTCGAATTTTTAAAAATTGTATGGTTGTTCCAACGCGAAAATCGATATCGAAACGTTTAAACCGCCATTGACATCAACTTCACATAGTATTTAATATATACCTATATATATATATATATATATTTACACGAGTAAGTACGGGTATAGTAAAAACAACAATTTGATTTAGTTCCAAAACATACCACATGATTTTAACTTTTCGAAATCTCTCCGAATTCGGAAGGATCTTGTAAATGTACGATTTTCAAAATTTCAAAATTTTTTCTCGTTTGGATAAACGTATTTATTTGTTTATTTTTTATTCCATTTTACGTAAATACAATTATCGAAACGCGTTTTACTAACTGTTATTATAAAAAAAAAAAAAAAAAAAAAAAAACCGCTTACCCCTCAAACATATACACGGATGTAAAATGTACCTACCTATACAATGTATGTTCAAAGGTTGTGGTTTTCCATTTATTTACACATTTTTTTTTTTTTACCGATATTAGAGCAGAGCCAAACGCGCCGTGTGCGGTGAAAAATGTTTGACGGTAATGTTTTAACGACGAAAACACTGACTAGAAAACCCCCCCCCCACCGATGAATCGGCGCGAATCGTAACTCAGCCAACGTCTTGAACGAGGTGGTGGGGAGGAGGCGAATGTGGAGACGGAAAGTCCGTTGGTCCGCAAAGAAAACTCGGTACTTATATATATATATAGTCTATATATATATATATATACAATATACTTATGTGTTATATACGATGTACATATATATTATATATATATATATATACATTGTATATATTGTATATATATATATATATATGGCGACTCGGTGGCGAACCGGATTTCGAAAACCATATATTATCCCAGGGATAGTTATGGTTGGAGGGGAGGGGGTTTAGGACCCCTTGAAATGTTTATCGACACACACGCGGCGCGACGACCAAAGGTCCGAGTCCCGGAAACCCGGCGTTGGACATAATTTCCGTTCTGCCACCGCTCCCGCACACATCCGGGTCCCGGGGACTCGGTGGCGCACAATATTTACTACTTTGCTCTGTGTGTGTACACACTATATGTGCGCTCAACGGTCCCTTATACAAACACAAACACACACAAACACACAAACACACACACACACACACACACACACACACACACACATACAGTGTTTGGAATTGGAAAAATAATCGCGTGTATAGGGCGAAAGTACTCGGCCGAGTATGAAATGAGGAGAGTTTGAAAAATTACCCCCACGCCGACTTTGCGTCGGAAAAAAGACCGTTTTTTTTTTTTTTTTTTTTTTTTTTTTTTTTTATGTATATTTTATTTTTATTTATACGTTTAGGGAAGTTTTAGGAAATTCATTCTCGTTCGTAGAAAATAAATTAGAAAATATAGTAGGTCGTAGGTACTGTGATTTGGATACACTACGATATATCTATATTATTTAACCACGAAAAAATAAATCGATATTTCTTATAGGTTCGGAAGGTTGTGGAAAATTATTATTATTATTTTTTTTTTTTCTAGAAAATCGTAGAAAATATATCAGAAAATACTGTCCGTATTTGGTTTTCGGGTTTTTCACTTGGTGCTGCCGGGATATCTTACCTATATTTTTCTCAACTATTGTAAAGTACGAAAATACATTACCGCACATAACCGCCCTGATTTTTATTATCATAGATTAGATATCACATGTGTAAAAAAATTTTAAAAACAGTAAAATTATTTTATTTTTGAGAAGTGCTTTTTCAAGTGTTCTGTCAAGTTGTTGGAAATCTGGCTAATAATTGCTAAATGCAGTTCGTACGAGTTCATCTAAATGTTCATTAGTTAGTTCAGATAGATATTTCTGTTTAATGAACTTAAGCGTTGAATACTGTGATTCACATACATAAGTATTCCAAAATATTGAGATGTCTAATGGAACATTCTTTTATTAGTACGTATTTTACTTCTAAAACCTTCCATAATTTTATGGCCAAAACGCCATTTATTTTCAGTGCTTTTAGCCCATCGTTCCATTACAGTTCTGGTAGCTCCAATTTTACAGCTACTGTATCCTTTGTAGTCGGCGATGAAACAAAACAGATCAACAGAAAAATGGTTTTTCAGGCATGAAAGTGAAGGTTTAAGTGTTCTCAAATCATTAAATCTGCCATTGATTTCCTCAGCAAGACCAGACATTTTACACAAATAATCTTATATTTCTAGCTGAACGTCTGGAAGGCTTTCAGAAATTTTTTCAAACATTCGAAATGAGCGAATGTTTTAGTCTCAAAGTATTTTCGAAAGAATCTAAATTTGCTATTAAAGTTAAATACACTCTGCGCTAAATCGGAATATTTCACAACTCTACATCTCAACTCACAAAAAAAAAAAAAAAAAAAAACTGGAAGGGGCCATAAGCCCCTTTTTCAGAGAATTTTAAAAATTGGGGCCGTCCCACACGCAATTGAAAAATCCCTTTCCTAAAATTAAAAATTATTTCTATTCCGAAATCCGTTTATCAACCGACTCTACACATTATAGGTGAAAGCCTGACATGTGTACATAAGCCAAAAATGACTGTCCTCTATGCTATGCTATGCTAAATCAAAAATAAGATTTTCTCTTCCTTGTAATGATATGTTAAGCATTTTTAAAACCACATATTTAGAAATCTAAAAAGCCAAATCTGACAACCACTGGAGAGTCATTAAGTAGCCAACTCCACAAAAAAGTGATGCACTGGCGCGTAAACAATTTTACCTGGTCATTACAAAAGTTAAGCATTGTCAGACTGGGCAGAGTTTTAATTTAATTATATTTATTATTTAGTTTTTAAAATCTGTACTTATTATCATGTCTTTGGATTTCAAGAGCCACACGAAAATTAACTCAAGAGCCGCAATATGGCCACCCCTGCTATATAGGGTGTATACTACGGTTCAGCAATGTTTTGAGCGGTTCCAAATTCAATATTTAACATGTTAACTATATTTCAAATTTTTTTTTTTTTTTGCTAGAGAAAAACATTTCTGAAAATGATACACCTAATCGACGCAGAAATACATATAATTATTTTCACATAGGCGCGGGATATTATACACACTTTTTGAAAAAAATTGAGTTATTATTTGGAATCGCGTAGAAAAAATTGTCAAAAACTTTTATCAATTAAATGTATGTAATGTTTTTGGCATATATATATATATATATGCCGGGAGGGATAAGGTTTCGACAGTAGATATTTATATTAAACAAATAACGAATAATTATTTGTTTATGTCGCGAAAGAGTTTTTTTTTTAAAAAACAATTCGAAAAAAACAAATACAAAAATGAAAATACTACTACACGTGAGCACGAGAAATCCGTATATCCGTGCCGTAAGACGCCGGAATGGTCGGTACGTGTTGTTCGGTTAGCGGTCATATATATAGTAGGCGGAGAGAACGAGAGCCGGAGAGCGACCGGGCCGTGTCGCCCCGACGGCGGTGGAGATCGTATGGAGGGGATGAGATCGAGTAGGTATAACAGGAACATAAATATAAATAATAAATAATTCACAATTGAAAATAAATAATAAATATACAATACGAAAGTATGGGGTAACTCTGTATTGTGGTGTACAATCCGTATCGCCACATATTGTTAGTAGATATCGACGAAAATAACGTTTTTCGAACGATTTAAAATATATTTGAAGATTTGTTTAATGAACGAAATTTCAAACGCAAAAATGTATAAAAGCAGTATAGAGATGGACATGGAATTTCCTTTTACTTTGTCTGATTCAAATACAGCAGTAGCTAGGACGAAGGACGACACGTGTTCAATGAGAATACCGAGGACTGTAGAATGGACAATTTGGAAGTTACAAATGGCATTTGACATATTTACTGTAGTTAGAGACGCCATTATAATAATATCAGAATAATAATCAAACCAACTAAGTTTTGACAACTATATCAAATTTTTGACACAATGTTTATAATTTTTTTTTTTTTTTTTTTTTTAAATAAAGAAAGAAAAAATAAATAAAAAGTCAAAATATAAAAAAAAAGGACCAAATATTTGATCGAAAAATAGGATCACGTATACGATTAGATCAAGTCTTCAGGTTGACAATTTTTTAACATAAAAAATACTATACTTTTTATAGAGTAAATTTAGAAAAATTTGTTAGGTATTTTTTGGACGGTGGAACTTTTGCTTAAAACCATAGTATCTGTAATTTATTTTTTGTCCCGGTTTTTTCAAAATAAAATATTGTAACCCTAAACTATATATACTGCAGTAGCGGTTCGTGTCGTGGTGCACAGGCGCACGTGCACCGCCTGATATTTCAGTAAATTAGCGCGTTTTCATATATAAAATTATTATTTACTTATCGTCGTTTTTTAGTAATATTGTCATGCCCGCGTATATTATTATTATTATTATTATTATTGTACCTATACATATCACGCGACACGCGTCGCACCGCTGTATGATTGGTTGCTACCAGGTTGCTACCAGGTTGCTACCGGGTCGACCGCGGTCATATAGATTACGCAGTGTAGATAGATCTATAATATCACGAACTAAGACAGTATGGACTGGAAACGACACGTAAGGCGGGTGGTAGTGGTGCGATTACGTTTTAAGGTAAGTACCTAATAAATAAATAAAGATTATGCACTAATTGGAAAATTCATCCAAAATGGTTTTCTGGATGAACTATTGTTTTAATTTTTCCAGGATTTCATTCCTCTTTTTAATATATATATATATATATATATATATACCACATATGAACAGTTCTTGTGAGATGGTAATTGAGTCTTTTTAGTATGACTTTTTTTTTTTTTAAAAGTTCAACTGTAATTTTCAATTTTTTTTTTTTTTTTGTTATTTGTTATTTCAGTCTTATAAAGTATATTAAATTGACCCCCTCTTTCAGCTGTTAAAGTAACAATGTTTTTTAATAAAACTGTATTTATCAATCGATATAAATGAAAATGATATCCATATAGGTTTTTTGGTTTATGAACATTTGACATTACTGCTAACTGAATATATGAATCAGGAAATTAGTGAACTAAGAAAATATGCAGCATCTTCATTGGATATACTGTTTTATTTTCTAATACGTGTATACTAGGTATTCCTTAATATTGGCATGGTATTATGATACTATTTGGAGATACACAATTTTAAAGTCATTTTTAATGGCATTTCTAGTAGTTATCACAGTTTTATAGCTTAGGTGAAAAAGATGCGAAATTAGCCATCATATAATAGGAATATCAAATGATTTTATTTTTAAAATTTGGTCTTCACTGTCTTTCTCTTTGGGATACAGTTCCCTATTGGCCATATTTATGAATATTGTCATTGGGAATTTTAAAAGTACCATAATATAAATGGCGAGGAATATTGATCTGAGCCAATAGAAGATTTTTATTTTTTTGTGCCATTAGAACGCTTGAAAAAAATCATAAAATCATAAAAGTTCAACAGTTAATTCGTTAATTAAAAATAACTTTATAAGAAAAATAAAAAAAAGCTACATCAGAGATTTAGTTCACTTTTATCTAGGAGAAAAATTTGGTGACTCCATTTTGATCGTAGCCCGGTGTTTTATGTCCGCGTAAAACTAGATTTTAGTCTCTTATTTTGAACGTGTAACATCCTCGTACGCTCATACACTGGGGTTTTAAGGGATTCTGTAAAGGCAATTTTAAGGATATTAAAAAAAAAAAAAATTTAATTTAAATAGTTAAAAACATATAAATACGTCAAACCCTACTCAATTATACGTTTATCTTATATTCCATATACTCGGGAAATCTATAATTATATTAACACACCAGCTTGGAAAACCACGTGAATCCCCTCCATCTTATCACCCTATTAACTTCTCACCAGCCTTAAATACTGCCCAAAAGAATATATGTAATGAAAAATGAACCTCAATACTTAATTTGGAATTGGAAATAAACGTAACGGCATTACATCAAGAACACAGAATTACAGACATTTTATCATTTTTCAATCATTCCAGTCAAAAAAAGTTCGTTTAATAACAGGTGCCCCTATTAGCGTGTCAGTAATCACAGTTCTCCGTTTAAAATATGAGATCAAGGGGTGAAAATCGAGCACAAACACTGCACAAACGTAGCACAAAAAAAGTACATGACTTTCAACGTGATTTTTTAACGTTTTAACGTTGCTATCGTTTCATTGGACCTACACTAAAAATCCACCGTCTAAAATGTATTACACAGGCAATTTCTTATTCATTCGTTATACGGCTCTATGTCATGTGATTAAAGAGATCGTATAAAATATATATGAATAATGTAAGTATATTTATTTTGGCTTATAGCTTTGTTCAATAATATACTCGAAAATGGGAAAACTCCCGCAGTTTTCAAAAACACATATAGAAATATGTTTGCGATATGCAAACCAGGAAAACCTAAAGACTGGTCTCAAAGTTACCCACCTATCGCACTGTTAAGCGTTAACTACAAACTCCTCGAGAGATTGATTTACAATCGCATTAGTCCGACTATCAATCAAACGACTAACAATCTGGGTATAGACCATACCGATCTAGTAGGGACTAAACAGATCAAGTAGGAGAGCTAACTTAATATAATATAGAAAATGGATTCCAAAACGTCTAAAAACTGTATGGCTGTGTTAGTCCACCTTACAGATGTACGACACTGGACCCGGACGATTTTAAGAGTTACTTTATAAATGGAAAATGATTGACTTCCCAGACTGTGGTTGTGGACGTCCTGCCTAAACCATATTCCATATATTTAAAGACTACCAATATCCGCGCATTCAAAGGGTCGATACGGGAACTCTATAGGACGTTACCGATGAAGCAATTGATTAGACAAATGCACTGGACATTGAATTATAAAGAAAAAAGTACCACCATGACTGATTGCGTTCACCAAAAAGATCAACTATTATTACCTATATGTTATTTAATTTCTAATTTTTGATTTTTGATATTACCAATTTCATTGCATAAATATTTTTAATTGTGACAAAAATCTATAATTGTAATGATTGCAATAATAACGCTATACCATATACAATGAATAATAAATAATGTATACAAAATGCACGAATAGCATATGATTTTCAATGCGATTTGACAATGTGAGGAAGGCGTAAAAATAGCCCTCTCCATTTAAAAAATGAGATTACGTCAAGGGGTTTTGTTACAACAGCACTTGCAAAGTACATAACTTTTAATGTGATATTCTTAAGTGTGTGTATGTGTGGGGGGGGGGGGGTGGGGGTGGGGTTATCGAAATGCACATCTCTATTTTAAATACGAGGTTACGGCAAGGGTTTTGCATGCACAAATGCTGAAAATCGGTCGCAAAACAGCACTAACGTAGCACTACGCAACTAATGACACGACCTTTGATTCGATTTTCTCAAGCGGGGGAACCTGACCTCGAAGAATAGCACCTGCCTGAATCCCTCAAATGAGGCCTCTGGGTCTGAGACTATATTGTATATTTTACATGTTTTATGTTATTACGTTTGAGTAATAATCTCATTAGTCATATTAATAAAATGCTCGGTAAATTGGTGACAAACAATAATAATAATAATAATAATTTTCGTGAAATGAAGTTGGATATTTTGTATTTGTACAAATACTAAATTATTATTATACATACTATGAAAACGATTAGACGATAAATAGAAAATATTATATTTATTTATTAATTTTTTTTTTTTTTTTTTTTTTACTAAAAATCACATAAAAAATCAATTATTATTAGTTACATATTTTCTAATCTGTTCATCTAATCGTTTTCGTAATAAAATAATAATTTAGTGTTTTCGTTTCGTACGAATACAAATCGCCGACCTTCAATTCATGAAAATTAATCAAATTATTGGTTCACAGGAAACTTTTGAATCTAGTATGAATATCACCATTTTTGAGCTAAACGATATTTCCTCTGAATGTTCTATTGAAAAAGACTCGCAAAGGAAAGCAGCCATTTCATTTCCTGTTTTCTGTCAACAAAAAAAAAAATCAACAGAGTGCTTTTATAACAATTTATATTTATACTTCAGTTTATATTTATTCAAAATCGTTTGAAATGATTATACGTGAGAACCTAATTACATTAAACAACAATAATTTCAATGACATGTTTATCATCTGGCATCTATATAATATAAATTATATAATAAATTGTAATTATTTTCATTTGTTTTAAATTCGTATTATTACTCAATACTAATATTTAATACTCAACACTCAATATTTAATACTCATTTTTTCAAGTTGAATTTTTATTCTTTTAGCGTTAAATTTTTTGTAGGTATTTATTTTTTTTTCAAATTAAATTTTGCTTCATTTTTAAGTACACGCTGTGTTTTAATATTGTATAACTAAAATTGCTTTCACGACATATCAATGTTGTATTTTTGTCAAGAATTTTTGTGATGAAAATGATAAGTACAACATAACGTTTTTATTATTTTAATAATCAGTATGAATGTTTTTTAAAATTTTGCATAGTAAGTAAATATATTTAAAATATTATAAATAGAAGTTAGTTTTTTTTTTTTTTTTTTTTTTTTTTTAATTGCAAACTTAAACAGTAATTTTAGTTCCACAAAATATTTTAAAATATTTAATACGCTTGTCCTGAAAAATTAGGATTTCCCAGATATTTTCGGGTCCTTAACCACAGCTTTATTAGGTATCTACTCATCATGAAATATAGGAACTGCAAACGATTAAAATATAAACACAATCATAGGTATAATGTTCAAACTTTGATCAGTTGAAGATGATGACTGCGGTACCGAATGAAATTCCGCATTGTTTATCAAACGCTAACAAAATATTTCAGAACACGATTCCGAGTATGTCCACTAGGTACATTTTTCATATACATACGTCAGCCGCACGATTTGTTTTTGCGCCATTGTGCGTTTTTATTGAAAATTATTATTCTTTATTTTAAACGTTTTTTTTTTTTTTTTTTTTTTTTTTATCAAAACGGTTCATGTTGCGAAAACAGTTTAACTTCGCTCTTAATTTTAATCACTATTAAAAGTTATTAAAAGTATTACATTGCTTAACGTGTTTATGATCAGAAAACATCTTTATTCAAAAACCTGTATACCCACTCGATTCCTAGCATATCCCGAAGAGTTTTTTTCCGGAAATAAAATCATAAAATAAACGTCATATTGTAAAACTTTTTCTCAGCTCAGAAAATAAACAATGTCCATTATTTACAACAAGATACGGTAACGGCGAACGGACAAAAACATTTATCCAATTATTGTTGAGTTTTATTTTTTATAAAATAATCATTTTAAGTAACCTATATAGTCATTTTAACGATCGAGTGTTTAGTACCATATCTATTAAATTCATTAATTTTCCATTTATTTAATGAAAAGTTATTAAAAATTTAAAAATAAAGGTGCTCGTACTCGTATGACACAGGCGGCGACTAGAGATATTTAATATTTATATATGATAGTGTCGTGAGTATATTTGATATAGCTAATACTAAAGAGGTATAAAATGTTTTACCCTGCCCAGTCATCATTCTAAATTTGTAGACTCAATTTGGAGCCTAGTTTGGATCAATTCCACCTCAAAATCAATATCATATTATACTTCTCAATAATATAGCCATAGTGTTTTTACCGAAATTTCGATTAAATTACAATAAACACCTACATAATAATAGGTATTTATATGTACTATTATTAAGTATTCATTAACATTTATTCATTACATACAAATCAAGAATAAATTTAAGGTTCAGCAATAGCGCTACACCTTTGTGCACACCTATGATCCAATCGTTACATAAACGTATATAAGGAAAAACTAAACCAGGAAGATAATAGTAGTATTAGTAATCTCCTCGTACTTCCGAAAAGTAGGAGCTTAAAAATTTGAAATTTTCTCTAATTATTCATTTTACTATTATAATATATGTATATTACATGTTTTTCATAAATATTTTATATGTTTAAAATTACTTCTAAATTTAACATAATATCTATACCAGTGTCCTAATATGTAGTATCTCTAGTGAACTTCTTCCATCCCTTACTAATCAATATTTTCTTTTTCGCTAAAAAGGGCCAATAAATATTTGGCTCCCTCGTAGAATAAATCCTGGCTACGTGCCTGCTTAATGCAAAAAAAAAAAAAAAATGTTGCAATTTTCTGCCTTGAAAAAAATGCTACCTGAGACTTTTACCCCCAACGGGGGAGGGGAGAAATACTATATATATGTAAGCTGTTTCTATTCTCTTTAATCGCTTACTTTTTAATGTATTTATATTTATATAATATGTACTTACATTTAAAGATTGTTAATTAAACAATAATTATTTATGATCTTATTTTCAACATTATAAGGTTTTTTTAAAACTTGAATTGCTCAGTAGGTATATAAATTACGTAGCGTATCGAATATACGATAAAAGGCACGGAAAATGCCCTCCATTTCTTGCATCACTGCAGCGCATTTAATAACAGTCTGAACGGGCTCGGACCGGTAGCAAAATTTGTTGTAAGCTCTGGTTTATAACATACTACGAGTCACTTTTTTGGATAGTCCAAAACCGTCAAGGGCAAATGGACATAGCGCCTCGCGATTTTGGCCGTGCTCCCTTTTGCTTAAAGTCTCTATTCATGGATATCCGTTGGGGAGCCAGGGGACGGACATATTATTGATAAAATATGGTAAAAATCGTATGTCGCATAATCGTCATAAATAAATGAATATTTAATTATACGTTTATATAATACGGAGTTAAACGTAATTAGATATATAATAATAATAATAATAATGGTAAGAAGTCATTAATATTTCTTTCACGTACCGATTACCGCATATATCGGATAAAATAAATACTTAGTTCGTTTTTGGGTTCAAATTCGACAATAATAAGCTAATAGTTCGGTTTAACACGTAAATTTTGAGTTCGGCTCACCTAAATCTGAATCTAATCTAAATATTACTATATTATTCAATTGAACTAAAATAGTTACCAACGTGTGTGTTTAAGGGGTTTTAATTATTTTAGATTCTGAGAGAACAAATCACATTGGTGTTGGACGAAAATATACTAATAATTATTATTATTTTTTTTTTTATTAAAGGATTAAATACTTTTATAAAGTAGTCGGAATACAACACGAAGTTTGGTCATACGATATAATAGATAATATAACTAATATTCCTAAGGCAGTTTCGTGCATGGAGAGGACGGCACTCGCGTGTCGTATTTATAAACGTTCTTTCTGTGATTTACGCGCTCTTCTGAGCGCACAGTCATTAAACGTACGTTAGGCTGCCCCCCCCCCCATTACAAATTTCAAAAAAAAATTTATGCAAATATTTAGCAAGGAATTCACGCGAATTCGCAAGACTATTTTGGGAATTCGCACGCCATTATTTCGCCCGCAATTTCAATTTAAAGAGGGGGGGGTGGCAAGACGTCACGCCAGCCCCCCCCCGCCCTTGAATTGATAAAATAGTCTCCAAAATAGTCTTGCAAATTCACGCGAATTCCTCACTAAATATTTGCAGAAATTTTTTTTCGAAATTTGTAATGGGGCGAGGGGCTAGCCTAACGTACGTAGTATTTAGGGCGTCCATCTTTTCATAAAGGTTTGTGCAACGCGCCATCATACGCTAGACGTACGCATGATAAACGGATTCACACCGTCACCGGCGTTTGGTTTTTTAACGCCAAAATAGTATCGTACTCGCAACTTTCTATAGTGACGTTAATAAACTTTGAGCGTAGCGATGAATGTATTTGGTTTTACGATGTTATTGCGAGTTTTTTTTTAAAATAAAAAAAAAAAAATCTTTTCAATCAAAATATTATGATCCGTTTAAAGTACCGTCAAGAATAAACCGTCTGTCGAAAAGTTCTGTGAAAAACTCAACTCTGACACGGTCCGTAATAATCCTGTCTAAAACGTCTAAAACGGACGTGTGTGTACGTATTATAGGTACGTATAAACACGACGGATGATAATCAGTAACATACCGTCCACCATCCGTCTCTTGGCCGACGTTGACGGAAACCCTACCCGTTTTCTCGTCGCGAACATTTGTAGAAGTGCGATTGCAGATGGCCACCACGGCCGGTGTCCATAGTGATAACTTCACGCAGCCCACCCGAATCGTTAAGTCAATTTTCTGTAATTAAAATAATAAAAAAGATAAACATACGATTGCAGGCTACTGTGTCTTTTATTTAATAATAAAGAAATTGTCGTGTTGGACACTTAGATGTACAGGCGGTGTCTCAGAGAGATGTGACAAATACAATATCTTTTGTTCTGTTGAACATTTTTAAGTTTTTTTTTTTTTTTTTTTTTTTTTATAATTTCTAGAACTCTGCGCTACAATTTTTATATTTTATTTTATTTTTTTATAACTAAAATTTTTTTATAATCTAAAATAGTCATTTTCTAAATTGATTTTTAAAAAAAAAAAATTTTATTTAAAACTATTGATTAGGTTACACTATTAATATTTAAATATAATAACATTGTAGTGCAGGGTTCTAATTATATTACAACAAAAAAAGAAAACTTAAAAATATTGAACAGAACAAAACTTATGCATTTGGTCAAATCACTCTGAGACACCCTCATAATTAATATATATATATATATTATATTAAAACACTATCTAAAAAACAAAATAGACTTGTAGTAAATTTAATATTATTTATGGTAATGAGAGCATAACATGTAAAATATTTATTATACCTAATACTACTACTATAGATGCATATTTATGCTATATCCAAATCCAATCTTAATTATTTTCATATAGAGGTCTTTGATATGGATAGTACAGAATGCTTTGAACTTTTGGAAGATTTTGCCAAACTAGAGGCGAAGATTTAGATTTTTGTCCTGGTACTTATGTCAGTGAATTCCTCGGACTCACACGATTTAAATGCATATTTAAAATATATTATATATGATATTTTAATCCCGAATTTAAAAAAAAAATATAACACGCATTTGAAAACATTTTCCATTACGGTCAAATGTAATGAGTGAATTCTTCAAATCCCTATATTCGACCGCAACTTCAGCAACAGTTGAAGGTGATTTTGCAGAATTCAAAAACAAAATTTGAACGCACGATTTTAACTCTATGACAGCCGATCGGTTTGTAACAACTCATTTACACAATCTCCAAAGCTCAATGAAATTGGCCAGAAGTCAACAATTATTTCCAACAAATATTCAAGTAAATTCTACTGTTCCTCCGAAATCCGATGGTATAATTATTAATATAATAGTAGGTACTGTGAAAATGTAGTTTAGTTAGCAATAGTAGTTCTACAAATATTAGTTTATTGAACGCTATTGACATTCCAAAAGAAAATTAAACACCGGATAAGTGTATTTTCATTATGTTTTTTTGATAGACGATAGTACTGATATGTTAAAAAAAAAAAAACGAAAAAAAAAACATGAAAGTTGGATGGGGCTTGAGCATGGACATACAGGACTATTCGAGACAAGACCCTATAAAAAATAAGACCGACTAAATACACAAATCCATGTCAGGAAATCGACCGGATTTTAAATGGTTTTATAGGTTGAGATCTCATAAAAAAAAAACGTTGATATTGAATGGGAACATTTTATCTCGATGTAAAATTAAATCTGATATTTATGTGACCACAGAAAACGCATGTGCATTTGATTCAATTGTGGTTGCAATAGCTGTTGCGTAGAATGACAACAATTTATATAGACAATTCATTGACAACCGTAAAAATGCATTTTTAGTATATGCAAAGGATTCGGCAACGAAAGGTTCAAATAAAATTTTAACAACCGAGTGTATAAGTTAAGATGCGTTACAGATAAGTGGAATGGTAAAAACGCAATATTAGGTATGGATAGAGTGTTATATTATGAATGCCATATGCTCACACCCGGGACGGGTTATGCACTAATACTGCTATTATATCGCATTGAAAAAAAAAATCCACGTTCTATAGCCTGTTGAAAAACTACAAATTTAAGTTTTTAAGTTTAAGTTTTCACTTTCATTTTGGTTCCAATCAAATCGTTAACCTATAATAATATCGTACAGTATATTATGTACCATTGGAAGTGCGTAAAGGCATTTTCCGCCTCGTTCTGAACGTGTGCAGCGTCCTCGAACGTCTACAAACTACAGATACTTGGCGAACGAGACGAAAATTGCCTTTAAAAAAACCCATTAAAAATGGCATGTATATATAAAATATACTTTTAAGAAATGTCAGGAGGGTTTGGTGGCTATCGTACTGCAATAAATTACACGCTTTATTAATTTTTATCACGATATTGAACAAAATTATGGAGATAAACTATTACACATTTTGGTAATCGATAGAAAATCGAAGTATAACTATAAAGTGTAATCGATATTTATATTAACCCTTAAATATTCACTAGGCATGCGAAAAAAGCAACAGAAAATTTGCAAGTGACGTTTTCCGACATAAAGTTATTGGATTTATATTTTAATATATATTCTAATTTATTCGTACTATAATGATTAACTTTTAAAAAAAAAAAAAACGCCTGTATGCGTGACTGTGTTTTAGATCCTTAAAAAGGTAATTTATTCGGAAACGGTTTACTCGCGAATTCCAAAAATGCATCTACTCACTCGTAAACGAAAAGTTATCATTATATAACGATTTTGAAATTTTAGGACGACATGGGTGAGCCGACTACACGGCTATAAAAATGGAACTGGAAGGGAGGGGAGGTTGACTCGCAAAAGTTTGACATAGGTTTTAAACTGATATCTTATTATAATGGGAAGTCCAACTTCACATATGTTCAGTTTCAGTATCGACAGTTTCACAAAACATATTTTATTTATTAAAAGTTGTAAAAATGAATCACACAGCGCATATTACACGGGCAATCGATATTCGTGCATAGGTATCGGTACGAATAAAATATTAAAACGTATTATTAAAAAAGCCGGTCAGTAGGTTGTGGAAGCACTTCGCTCGTCGGGTGTCAGTATTGGTGGATGCACTTCGCCACTGGGCAGGGTACTTTTGGTGGATGTATTGAATTTGAAAGCAATGATAAATCATTGCATTCAATAAAACGATTCTGAGCGTAGCTTCGGTGTACTATACATAACTCATATCATTTTTTTTTGTAGGGATCGATCGAGGCTGTTATTTTTATTTTATTTTTTAGTCGTGTTATTCATCATTGAAAATCACAATTTTTGCCCAGGTCTTAAAATCTCATTTTA
>JAIPRL010007635.1:0-22850 GCA_025469235.1 Pemphigus obesinymphae
CTAGCCTCTATCGAGAAAATGTTCAGCGTCAGCCTTTGATGGCGTCAGGTAGTAGGCGTATAGTATTGGGTGCTAATGACGAAAAGGTTGATAAAATGCAACGAAATGATGGGGTGGAGGCGAATAGGTCGATGGCGACATAATAATAAAGTTCGATAATATTTTTTTTTTACATTTTTAAAATGTTAAAAATTAATATTGGTTGTGGCGGTGAAGTGTCCGGCGGCGAAACGGTGGCGGCGAGTCGGTAGCGGCGAGATGGTTGACGGCGAAACAGTGGCGGCGAGATGTCCGGATCCGTCCCGGGACGTAGTTTACGAACGTTACAAAAATATCCGGGACGCAATTTACATACCTTTCAAAAATACCCGGGCCGCAATTTACGTAGTATATAACTGTAACCTTTATTTAGGGGACGAAATTTACCTACTCCGACAGTTCTTCATAATAAATATAAACAAATTTAAAAAAAAAATTATTAATTTATTTTTTATTATTTTTTCGCAATAACTCTAAAAATAGTATTTGTATCGCGTATGTTTATTATTCGATTTATTTAAAAATGTACTTTTAAAATATTAATGAAGGTATTCAATATACTCGTATAATTCATTAGTAAAACATCGTCGACATAGCAACTAGCAAGTAGGTATATTGTTTTGACTTGGGCGTATATTATGTGCGGATGTGCCGTATAGCAGTCAGAATTAGGTACCTATAATGTTATATTTATATAAACTACACGGTGAGTAGCGAGTACTGATTTTAAAATGATTTTAAATGATTTTAAAATTCTATGGTCCGGCGACGATTAAATATTTTGGTTAGGTACCTAGATGTAGACATAGAATAAGGATGTATATAGTACATGTCTATCGAATCATCCACTAGATGGCAGTACTAATGTATAAATGATTCCTGTCCCGTCGGTAAGAGCATAGGATTCATAGAGTTGCATAGGGCGGCTCGCAGCAGCCTGCTGCAGCTGCAGGCTGGTTTTGTATAATCGTCAATCGATAATCGAAATCGATTTTGAGGTTATTTAAATTATATTATTATACACATTCGTGGCTACACTGTCCAAGATTTGTCAATGTTCACATACCGCATCGGACGTTTTATTATGTTTTCTTTCTGTTTTGTGTTTACAACCTGTCAGTACTGTACGGACTGATGTCTATCCTCAGCGATTCATGTTACTTTTTTCTACCGAGCCCGTGTCGCCGTACGCTCGGCGAGTCCCCGTTACAGTGTTTGCCGTTTGGTAGTCGGGCGGCGTGGGGCCTTAAACCGTTGCCCGTGGTCTGGCCTTTTCTCTTCGCAGAATCTGTTTATAATCAATGAAATTAATTATAAATGTTAAATAGTATCGTTATCACGTCGCTCCGTTATAAATGTGCAGAAGAACGCAACAAGGCTATTAACGTGGTTTCAATACTGACGTTCTTAGAAGTGACAATCGATATCAAATTCGCATAAATGTCTGCGTGTTTTTCCAATTGGATTTCCTACACGGTAACATCCCGACTTGCAATTTAGTGTTTTATTTTGTACTTAAAATGTTTTGTCCGGCAGGTATCGGCGTTTTCGCCCGTTTGTCATTGAATGTTAACACGTCCGTCTTGCATCGCCCATTATTTATAATTATTATTGTATCCGGCGCTATTCACAATGAACGGCCAACAAATGCATTTGCACAGCGAAAAATTCGATCTGTGCAGGATATGTTTGATGGAACCCGAGTCGAACAGAAATATAAAATTCATACATGTGTTCCAACAAAAGGACTTGCACAAACAGATCTTAGAGTTAGTAGGAACCCAGGTACGTAAACAAATGTAGAACTAAAGTATCCACAATGGTATATCAACACTAAATTTGTTTGTTTCGTAGATCGATAAGGACGATAATAAACCGAAAATTATATGTGAGAGTTGTTATAGTTCACTATCGATCTGGGTTGAGATGAAGAAAAAAGCTCTCGAAGCGGAAGTGGTCATCAATTATATTGCGAAAAAAAAAGTAAGAGTTATAGTAATATGTAGGTATCTATATTTAGTAATGTTTTTATTATCGCTGTGACTACCTACCTACCTACCTATATTTTGAAAGTAAATAATAATCGCATCATGGTCTTAATACCTAACCTGGTATTTTCTATTTTAAAATAACTATAAATTATATTACTTTATACTCTTAACTTTTTAAGTGGTTAAGACGTCAATTGGCGTTTTTTTCTGTGGTTTCTGTCTAACAAATATTTACAAAAACTGTTATTATCAATGTAAATGTTAAAATTATATATTATAATTATATCTAGGCTATGATAAAAAAAAAATTGTTTCAGGTATATATATATCAAAAAAGTCAAATTACGTCTTCTTTAAGATGTGATAACCACATTTGCCCTCTCCGTATAACCTACTGATAATATATAAAATTTACGTTCAGTATTTTCATCACAACTCCATCGTTTCTAATATTGGAGTAATTTAAAATATTACCAAATTTATGGACGTGATCATTGTCTATGCTTTGTCATTCCTTTAGATCCCCTTTATCCTTAAATTTTGGTAATACACTTAATTCTTCTATGCTTTTGGAATCTTTCCTTTAACTTCTTCCTTATTAAAGAACTTGTCAATCATCTTATACTAATAATCTAACATAACCCTTTAATATTTTCATTACCTTTGCTGTTTCTACAGCTTTCTTTTTTTCTAACCATATTCTACGCACAACTTCTTCTCTTATTAATTATACTGAAGTTTCACTCAACTCGTATTTATTGCTTCTTAAAAGTTTCTCATTTAATAACCTTTTAAAATATTTATTCCACCTGTTTATCACTTAACACATCCTCATATTTTGTACACCATAGATTTTAAAACCCTTGTATTTTTTTTTTCACTTGGCCAATTTGCACATTTCTTTTTCCCTTTTTATTGTTGCTAATCTCATACAACTTGTCATATTTTCCTAATTTAGCTTTACTCAATACACATTTTGCTGCTTTACGTACATTTTATATCCCTCTCCCTGGTTTTCTGCCATTTCTTTGTTATTATCTGCCCACCATCATGTTTGTTTATCTTATAGTATTTAACTCCTACTCTCTAATGATTTCCTTAGTTGCCTTCTTAACATCATCTGCTACCTTTTTCCACATTTTGTTTATATTCCTTTCCATGTTCTACACTCCAGTCTCATTCAGATTTGTGATGACATTTTTGTTGAAATAATTGGGTGAATATTTTTGTTAGTTATAATATTATTCGTCTATTAAAGAATGAAGCCATGCATAATATCAATAGTAGTAGAACAAAGTATTATCATTATTATTATTGATATTAATGATAGCTTAAGATTGTCCATTAAATTGAATTATATTGTTGAATGAATATTATAGCTACAAAAAATTAATTAAATTTTTTATCCATACCTTTATTATAATCTTATATTACTACTTTTTAAACATTTTATATTTTATGTGTGCTATTAGGCTTGTTTTTGCGATTAACCAGGTTATGTTATTTTGTCTTATCTATTATCAAACATAATAACCATTCCATTTGATCGGTTATAAATTATTATAATCAAAACTGATTGTTTATAGAATTCAGTAACCAAATTAAATTACATTTGGTTAATCGCGAAAACACTCCTATTATTATTATTATTATTACCTTTATAATAGTACTGGCGAGTAGTCACGATAATGCAACAGTAGGTATACCTATTTAATTTATTATTAAGCTATAATTTTATTATTATTAATACCAAATTATTGATATCTATTATTTTAATTAAATTTTTATGAGATGGATATTACAAATGAGGATTGCCCTTCTCATAAAAAAAAATATATGTTTTGACTTGATAATTATTCTTAAATTTGTATTTATAGATTTTTACATAATTTTAATTTCTAATATCTTCTTTACCAATATGGATTTGTATGTATATAAAATTTTTATCCCAGATACTTGTGTAAAGTCATATGGTGTTCATTATTGGCACTACTGATGGTGTGAAAAACACCTGTCTTATTAAATGTGAAATTGCACACCTGGGAGCTATTGTAATAATAAAGAGATGTTCTTAGACCGTGCATAGTATTTGTTACCCAAGGTTATTCTTATCTAGGACTGAGTATACAGCGTGTAATCGTTAGTTGGAAACACTAACTCTGCATATATAAATATATTTAAATTTTGGTTTTTCCTTTGAGTACCTAACAAGCTTATTAGACTAATTAAACTATTTTATGCTATTTCATTTCGTGCATGCGCTTAATAACTTTTTAATGGTAACCCCCTCTTTTTGGGGGTAATTATAATTTTTACTCATATTTTTTTATGAACTTAAATGGTCAAACCACTTTTCTAAGTTCAAAATTAGCTGAGATATGGGAATTTAAAGTTATTTGATATTCAATATGCCAATTTCATACTACTTTTCACAATATTTACTGAAATTGTAATAGGAACTAAATAACTTGGGTTTTATTATTCTTTACCATTTTTGTATTTTACAAAAATATGTAAGTCTCTAAACACTTGGATGCTCGGGGAACATGACACAGCAATGTCAGCTTTCAGCATCTAAGTTGAAAGTTTAAAATTTAATTAATGGTAGAAAATAATAATATCCAAGTTATTTAAGTTTCTATTCCAATTTTAGTAAGTATTGTAAAAAATATTATGAAATTGGCTAATTGAATAACTTTAAATAGCTATATCTCAGCTAATTTTGGAAAAGAGGCCATTAAAAAAAGTTGGTTCCCTTTCAAAAGCATAATTCTTGTGCTGAAGGGGAGAGTTTGATTTTTAGAGTTACTAACTACACAATATAAATATTAACTTAAATTAATTGAACCTGAAAAGAGGTAAAATAATCTTATATAATATGCAGGGGTTGAAACTGGTATTTCGATATCAGATTTAAAACTGGTATAACCGAAAAAATTCAAATACCGGCATTAAAACCCAAAAATTCAAATACCGGTTTTAAACCAGTACTTAAAAATGTACTTATATATACTTACAAATTTACATACTAAAAAATGAAAACCTCAAAAATTTTAATAAATACGGGTTTTAATACTGATACCCAAAACCGCAAAAATTAATATATCCATTTTATAACCGATACCTGAAAATCGGAAAAAATTCAAATTTAGGAGATATTGGATAGAGGGTACCTATCTGTGCACGGTAATGGTTTTCCTCTCATTATTTTTAGAGGTCAACATATGTGGTCGACTGCCATAATAGCTGCCCGTATTTATGTATTTATATAAACAATAAACATTACAATAAAACCTATATCGTCATATACTATATATTTATTTGAATTTTTTATTAAAGTTTTTTTATATAATTAAAAATAATAATAATATAAAAATTAATAATTAAAAATTATTTAAATGGTATATGACGATAAAGGTTTTTTTTATTGTAATAGAAATATGGGCATCTATTACGGCAGTCGACCACGTATGTTGACCTTTAAATATAATGGGGGGAATATTACCTTGTGTGTTTTTTTTTTTTTGTTTTGATGAAAATTCAAATGGGTTTCAATTTCTGATAATATATTATAAGGTAATATCTACTTATAAATAAGTTAATATACCTAACACTAAATAACAATATGCTTAAAATTAGTATCTTTATAAATTGGGCTTTGCTGTAATAATACTATTACACTTATGAACATTTATAAAAGTTTTTTGAAATTTTATTTCTAGTAATATATCTGGGTTTAGTTTTACTTAAAAAGTACTTATATTTATACACAGAAAATAAAATATTCTTATAATATAGTTTATCAATGGTAAACACATTGAACTCTGAATATGACAAGTATGAAGAATAGAGGCTTGGCTTGCATAAAATTAATTTTAAAAGGCTATTTAAAGTAGTAATTAAAGATGATAAATGTTGAGAGAGAATAAGTACCACCCCATATAGCATATAAAATTATTGATTGAATTATTATTAAATAAACAGTTCTAAGTAATTTACTGTTCATAAAACCTATTAATAATTTAAATTTGTAATGAAGTTTTCTAACTATTTGGGGGAGATAATTTATATGTTGATTCCGCTTAAGAGATTTGTCAATGATTATTAATAATAAGTATTATTAATGATAGTATTTTACTTCACCAGTTTACTCAGTTACAAAGTTCCAAATTAATTTTACATTTATATGAATGAGAATATATTTGTTTATTGTTTACAATTAAAGTATTATTAGTATTAAATCTAATATGGGTAATTTCACTAAGTTAAAACCAAATAAGATATTACTGTACCAAGATTTAATAATATCAACACATTTATTAGTATTTTCATTTTTTAATTTAATCAATATAACAGTATCATCTGAAAAACTGTTAATTTTCTATATTAAGCAAGCCATTAACATATATATATTATATAAAATTGGACCTAGTACAGTCCTCGGGGGACTCCGCAAAGTGTATTAGTAATATTGCTGTGTATGTTATTAATTCTAACAGTTCAATTTGTTAAGTGAGATTGAAGAAGTCTTAACAAAATTCCTCTAATACCTATGTACTATAATTTTTTTTTTTTTTTGAGTATGTTATGATTAACAAAGTCTTATGCTTTTTGAATATCTAGAAAAATCGCTGAATTTTTATCCCTTCCATGATATAAAAATGTGTAACATTTTGAATAATGCGTCATTAGTCATCATTTATACTCAAAATCCAAATTGGTTAAATGAAAAAAAAGTTATGCTTATTTAAAAAACCAACTGTTCTAGATTTCAAACATTTCAATTATTTTTAATAATGATAATGTTAGAGATATTAGTCTATAATTACAACAATGTTTTTGACTAATTGTGAACTGTCGGTGTAGAATACCTAGCGCTGCCGCCGGCAGTCTTGTACACGCACTGCATATGGTACAGAATATGAGCGGACAATAGCACTACAACTCTGTGTATACCTTGTTAGTTGAGGTCATGTTGTATAATACTGATCTGCGCGTAGTGAACGAGTTTTTGTCCGAAATCTGAGTACATTCTATGAAGTATGAAGTATAATTAAGTTTATATGATTCTAAAGTATTAACATTATTTATATTACAAACATCAGACACAATATTATTAAAATTGGAATTCGTAATTGATTATTATATTAGAAATACTAAAAACATCAAAATTACGAATTAGTATTATAGTTAAATATTGTTTAATTTAAGCAAATCATTAATGTTTCTAATTCTTTAGACATAATGTTCAATTTTTGTGAAATGATTGGACTATTTATAGAACTCTTTAAAAACACTCGATTATTATGTACAATCACACAGCCTTGAGGCACTCATGGTAATATGAGATAGATAACGAAGTAAATTTCTTAAAAACTAAACTTCGATAATCGGAGGAAAACTTAATTAGTTTAATAAGTGTATAATAAAGTTTGTTAGGTGCCTTAAAAAAAATAGAATTCAAATATATGTAATATGTGCAGGGTTAAAGTGTCTTAACGGTTACACACTGTATATTCCCATGATGTTTGGAGAACTTGTAAATATATTTTAATGGTATGTAATTGGCATTTTTGAGCATAGACAGAATTTTAAAACATACATTTTCTTTTTTACTTTCTACCCTACTATTTGGGGTCAGTAACTATAGTTCTCAATTTCCATTTAAGAGGACAACGCCACACACCCAATTTTTAAGGGGTTGTGTATAGGCAATTTTTATTAAATTTTAAGAAAAATTAAAAATATTTAAATATATTTTAAAAGTAATATAAAAATTAGACCTATATCAGTACTATTTTTAATTGACATGTAATTACAATATTTATTAAAAAAACCTGTTTAGTCATCTTTTATTTTTATCAACTTGAGAATATTGTATAAAAAAGAAATAAAAAATACATTTTAAATAATAAAAATATCTATCGATCGACTGATGGAGCCAATATTTGATATGTATATTTTTACCCATTTTATAAGCTGTTAAAAAAATTTGAAACCGATATTTTAACAGCTCGTAAATGTGTAAAAATGCATATATAAAAATAGGATCTGTTAGTCTCTAGATAATGTTGTTAGTTATAATTTGTTTTTTGTTTTTTATTTCTAACATGTTTGTAAATTGATAAAAATAAAAAATGCTAATACAAGTTTTTCATTGAAAAGTTGTCGGTGTGGCATCCTCTTAACTCAATCTCCTACATATTCTCTGTACCAGCTCTTTTCATATCACACCTCATTTTGTTGATCCTTTTCCTTTCTTTCCTTCAACATACATTCGCTTTTCTAATTTTACTGCATCTGTCTCTTCTCTCCTTAAAATATGCCTGAGCCATCTCAACCTATCACTTTTTCACTACTATCAAAGCCACTCATAGTCGTTTTAAATTCTGAGCGTATTAAGGAAGCTATTGATTTTACAATTGATATTTTTTATTTTTCTGTAAAACAATTTTTGTTATCCAGAGGAAATCTGCGCTATATGGTACTTTATACATAGCATTTTTTGATTTTTCTAGTAGTTTCCTTTGGCCCAGGTGCACACCAAAAGAACAAAACTGACTAAGGCAGATTAAAGCAGCTTTATTATGACTAATGAAAAATATAACGTAGGTATGTAATTCAGTGAAAACCCGCACACTGAGGAGTCATAGACAAAACAAAACATGTTTGCTCCTTAGTCAACTTTAGACATGACTAATCATGTTTTACGAAATAGAACTTGCGCTATTTGATCAGTCAAGAAAAAACATTTTTCATCAGTCATTTCAGTTCGAACTAGTTTAATATCGGTGCTCGTATAAATATAATATAAAATTTTTTATTTTACATTTTATTATTCTTAATAACTTTATATTATTATTATTCTTAATAATTAATAATTTTTTTTACGTTTTAATTACCTATATAAGTAATTATGAATATTTAATTTACGTATGACATACATACTTAATATATAATTATATAATAAAAAATTTGTACCAGCCCTCACTTTTTGTTAGTCTGACGAGTTAAATTATAAGATATAGTTATATTTTTTTTATTGTATGGTAAATTGTACAGGTTGAAAACATGTTTCTATTGAGTGGAGTATAGCACATGGACGGTTGTGCTAACGGAACATTTTTGTGTTGTAGACCAGCGCTTCTCAACCTGTGGTACACGTACCACTAGTGGTTTGTGGAAAGCTCATTGGTGGTACGAAAAGAAAATCTCCCTTTTTGGAATGAATGAATGAATGAATCATTATTAAAATTAAATATTATTTGGTTTATTTGATATTAGCTGATTTTATATATATCAATGGTGTGGAGGTCGTTTAGCAATTAAGATGACGATAATCTTTAATATAATATAAATCGATAAAGTGTATTCTTATTTGACAATAACACGTTTTTACATTAGTTCTTTCAGTTTATTCATGAGTGTCCCGCGAGTCGTTTGCATCAAGTATATTTTATATTTTTATGTAGTTTTTTCGTAATTTTTATTTTGACATAAAATTGAGTAAAAATGAAAAGATTTTTAGAAAACGGAAGCTCAAATACTAAGAAACTGAGAACACAGTCGAATTGTAAATATAACGATAATTACTTACAATTCGGATTGGTTAAATTCTATTCCGTTACCACAATGTGTAATTTGTCAAGAAATACTTTCGAATCAAAGCATGAAGCCATCGCTACTTAAGCATCACCAATTATCGAAAAGAATAGCATCCAAATACAGAAAACAAACCGATTGAATTTTTTGAGAAAAAAGTTACCTTTTTCCGGAAGGAATCGAAATGCATGAGTAATTTTACCAACTTAAATGAAAGTATCAATAAAGCATCATATTTAGTTTAATTATTGCTAAAGATGGAAAACCACACACAATTGGGGAAACACTAGTGTTACCTGCAGTAAAAGAAATTGTGCGATGTGTTCTTGGAGATAAGGTTGCAAAAGAGATAGCAAAAGTAACACTTTCAAACGATACTGTCAGGAGAAGAATTGATGATATGTCTTTGAATGTAAAAAATAAATTATTGCTTTATTTGAAAGATGTAATTTTTTTGCTCTACAAATTAATGAGAGTACTGATATTGCAAACATGACTCAATTAATGGCATTTATACGTTTCGATCGCAATGATGAAATTATTGAAGAGTTTTTGTTTCGTAAGCCTTTACAAACCAACATAACATCTGAAATTATTTTTATAACCATTAATGAATATTTGATTGAAATAGATCTGCCGTGGAGTAAATGTGTAGGTTTTTGTTCTGATAGAGCCAGAGCAATGACTGGAAAGCTGACTGAAGTTGCGGCAAGAATAAAAAAAAGTTGCCCCAGTATGTAAAACTATGCATTGCATGATTCACCGCAAGCATTAGCATCCAAAGACATGCCTAGAAGTCTAAAAGTAGTTCTTGATAGTGTTGTACAAATCGTAAATCTAATCAAAGCCCCAGACCTCTCAATTATTCAAGACTATTCACAGTATCGTGTAACGAAATGGGCAGTACTCATAACTCTCTTCTCTATACAGAGGTAAGATGGCTTTCACGAGGAAAAGTCCTCACCAGGCTAATTGAGCTAAGGTCGGAAGTTTTATTACTTCTGACTGATATTGATGAAGAAAAGTTTTAATTGTTTTGTGATAACAATGGCTGTCAAGACTAGCGTACATAGCTATTTGACCGTTTAAATGTTCTAAATATGAGTTTCGCAAGGATCAAACAAACATACTTTATGCTAGTGATAAAATTAATGCATTCATGAGAAAGTTGGATTTATTTATTTCATAAGTATTCAAGAATGATCTTTCAGCATTCGAGGCACTAAACACATTTTGGAAAGACAACAAAATTCAGCCAAATTCAAATATAATTATAGACATTTTGGAACACCTAAAAATCACTAAAATCCAACATTTCACAATATTTCCCTGAGGATAACTTAGAAATGAAATGGATCATAAACCCTTTCGAAGATGATTATGTTAAGAACATTCCAGATGAAATTTTGGCAAAAGAATCATTCATTGACCTAACCAGTGACTCCTATAAACCGCTTTCAAAACGAAAAAGATCTTAAATTTTTGGCTGGACATGAAACAAGGAATACTCAGTTTTGTCCACATAAGCTCTACAATTTCTAATCTCTTTTGTGTCATCATATCTGTGTGAAAATACATTTTCCCACTTATTGTACACAAAAAATAAATATAGAAATAGATTGAACGTAGAAAGTGATTTAAGACTTAAAATTACCAATATGGAGCTCAATATTGACCTCATCATCCATTCAAAACAACACCAACCGTCTCATTGAAGTAAACCATAATAATTATACATATTTAATTTAATTTTTTTTTTTTTTTATTATTAAATACTTATATTGTCATAATTTTGTAGTTCCTAGTAAAATAAAATACTATACATATAAAATAAACGTATACATTTTTAATAAGCAAAAAAAAAATGTTATTAAGTCAGGTGGTACATAAAAATTTTCCAACTGTGTAGGTGGTACGCGAATATAAAAAGGTTGAGAACCGCTGTTGTAGACTGTAATAAACCTTAAACTCATTTAAAATAAAATAATACCTTACTAACTCGCCATTAATTGCAATGTTTTTGTTTTTAGTTTGGTATTAATCCACCTGGAACCAATCAGTTAACATCTAATGGAAATTATTCAAACAATAATCAATCAACAAGTGCATCTCATTCATCAAACCATTCTCCACAAAAATCAATAGCATCGACTAGTTCTGTAATTCATTCATCAAATACACAAACAACTTCTTTTTACCGTAGTAATAGTAGTAACCAAGGTACTTCAAGTCAATCATTTATCATGAATTCAACTGCAAGAACTAACGATACTGATAATAGTGATTCTGATGATACAGCTTGTCAAGTAATAAACGTAAAAAATGAAGTAATTTATGTATCATCGGACAGTGAAGAATCTGTGAATGAAAATGTCAGCAAATTGTTCTATTGTTCGATATGTAAGAGGAAACAAAATACAAATCATGATTGTTCTCAGTTCAACCAAGAATTTTCTACTTGTTTAGTACCTAATTGTAATATTTTGTCTAGGTCAAAAAAAGATATTACACCACATTATCGACAACATATGGCTTTACCTTCTCATGCAACATTGTGTAAATTTTGTTACCAACAAGTCCACATGTTTGAATTTGATAGTAGTGGCCATCATGTGAATTGTGTTACAATAAATGTATTTAAATGCTATGCATGTAACATAAGATTTAACAGTATGGCAGAATTTGCCAATCATAAATTAAAAACACATAATTGTCAAATTATAAACCATAATGGGACTTATTTATGCTTGTTTTGTGAAAACTCGTCTTCAGATCTGATGATAATCAATGAACATATGAAGAATTGCCGTGAAAATTCAATTAAAAAAGTGAATGATATGAAAGTGAAAAAGAGACCCATAATAAATAAAACACAATTATTCAGTAGAATATTATTAAATGATGAAAAAAATGTTGTTCCAAAGGCTGCAATTGAACGATTGAATAAAAGACTAAAAGAGAAAAAGAATAATCCACGTTCATCACAATATGTGCTTTTTACTTGTATAAAACCTTCTTGTAATCTTATTTTCTATAATTTTGGTGTTTTTAAATTTCATCACCGTGAACATTTTCAAATTTCCAATAATGAATTAATATGTTGGCAATGCTGTACGCCATTTTCTAGTTTAAATTATCTTCGTATGCATCAAGTCAGAGGTAACTGTGTTACTTCTGGTATGTATAAATGTTCTCAGTGTAATATAGGATTTGATGACATCCAAAGTTTAAGTATCCATAAATATACTCTGCACGATGGAGAGTTAATAATAAGTAAAAAGGGTAAAAAATCCATAGTGTGTGCATTTTGTAGAAATGATATTGATATTAATTGTTTTAAAGAGCATTTGGTCAATTGCACATCAAATAATATGAAAAAAATTGCAACCAAACCTACATTGCTAAAAAGGGGAAAATGGCATAAATGTTCAGATTGTGGCAAAATCTGTCTTACAGCAGCAGCCTTATCAAGTCATAAAAAGATACACACTTCTCCATCGCCTAAGAAAATTGTAAGAAAAAGAATGAGTAATACATCTAATGCTACACTAAAAATGGAACATCAATTGGCAAACACTAGTACCAGTACAGAAATAAGTGAATTAAATCAGACTTGTAGTACATCTCAAAGTAGTAACATGGATACATCCATTACTCATAATATGGATAACACTACTGAGAGTAAAGATACAGATGAAGAAATTAATCGAATGTCGTCATCTATTTCTTCTCAATGTGAAACATCTAAAATTAACTATGACATTTTCCCATTTGCAGGTGGTTTTTATTCTTGTATTTTGTGTTCAAAGAAGTTTGTTGGTAAGATGGGACTGTCAAGACATTGGCCATATTGTTCTAAAGTAAGGAGGTCTAACCATGAGTCACCTCAAAATTATTACTGTACTATATGTGAAGAATATTATAATCGTGTAACTTTTGGCCATCATTGGAAATTAAATCATGGAAAAAGACTTACATGTGTAAAAAATAAACGGTTTTCTTGTACTAAGTGTCCCTTTAAATTTGTATACAAAGTAGCATTGTCAATGCACAGTGAACATGTGCACGGTTGTCAAGATAATTATGTTTTAAATATTAGTGTTGATAATGATTCATTAGCAAGTGTAAATGAAACAATGAGTTCAATTGGAAGTAATGCGGAAGGGTCTATAGAAAATAATGAACACAATATAAAATTGGAATATGGAAAAAAGGCAAGTACTTCTAAAGTCGACCAGAAAGAGAATGAAGAAGTTAGTATCAAAATTGAACGTAATGTGAGTGAACAAGAGGAGGTTGATATTCAAATTGTGAATGAACCAAATGATTCTGAAATGGCAATAGAAGATCAGATTATTAATAAAAATGCAGTGGTAGTAGATACCACAATTACAATTGAAGAAACTGCAAATGGCAAAGAAGTGAATACTAATGCTAAAAATATTACTTCTGGACAACAGATTTGTTGTGATGAAGTAGTGGCAATAAATGGCACACAAAATATTAATGAGGTGATTAGTGAAGATCCAAAAATGTAGTCCAATAAAAGGATTATTAATTTTAAGTACAGAAATTTAAGGAACAAATTTAAGTTGATAATACCAATAATAAATTTCAAACAAAATTATTTTTGAATACAAAATCTTTGTAAATACCAATATTATAAATTCATTGATGCCAACATTGACAAAGTTTTTGTTATACTATTTTTTTTAGCTTTTAACGTTTTATAAAATACATAATTGTATATTGTGTTCCAAAAACAAACAATTTTCCTGTTAAATTCTGAATAACTAGAAATTTAAGTATTACAAACACTACATACTTTTATTATGTTTATTAATATTAATTATTTATATACTTAATAGACTGATTACAATAAAAAAAATTAACAAATTTGTAATTACAATAATTTTTTTCTATTATGTTTTTAAGTTTATATACTGATTATAAATATTAAATATATTTTAATTTAAACAAATGTAATGTTAATTAATTTACCTTTACATTATCTACGTATATATTTCTAATTTTTATTAAAATTTAAAATACATCATAATATTAGTAACCGGTAACACAAAGTTTTTTTATTAATAATATTAGAAATAAGAATTTAGTTATAAATATAACATAGGAACACATTATAGTTTATTTAATTTGTACTCTTGATGAAACGTATGGTTTTTTTTTTTTTTTTATATTTTATAATTCAATATTATAATTTTTAAGGTTTATTCAAATTAAATTACTTATTATTATTTTTTTGTAAAACATTTCTGGCAAATGTTAAGCCATTGACTCCTCCAAAATATGATGTCGAATATTAGTTATAAATCAAATTTCTGTGTATTTGTTTTATATTTTAATTTATACTAATTACAGTAGGTAATAATTATTATTTGTAAACTAAGCTATGCATATTATATTTAATTGATTTAAATTGTGTTGTGAATTACCTTAATCATCATTGAGCAAGTAAAACTGAACGTGTAGATTTTCAGGATTTGATTGTAAGATAATTTATTTTTGATATACCATTTTGTATATTGATAAAAATTTTTGTTGAGGATTATTGAATAAATGAAAACAAAATAATGTTATAATTAAATATGAATTAAACATTTTTAATTGAATATAATATTATTTTAAAGATTAGAGGGGAACAAGAAGAATGTTGGTTTTAAAATTTATTACAATACAAGAATAAGTTTGCATTAAATATTATATAAATAGAAATTTAATCACGTTATATCTGATGTAATTACGTGTTTCTAAATAATAAGAGTATAATAGCAAGCTCAATGCTTTTAAATAATATGACTTTTATTATAATATAAAAATAAAACATGCAACATGATATAAACTTTTAATAGTTTACCATTGTGGTAGAGAACAACTTACACTTCTTCAGTTAGAAGTAGACTATATTAACATTCCCTTCATAGTCGCCCGTAGGGTATATTTTAGAGGAGGGGATAAATTATAATTTTTACATTTACTACTGATTCTAGTGAATAGCAGAATAATAATTTCCAAATTTTTGAAACGGCTATAACTCAATTTTAAGTTTAGAACAATAGTAATTTCATCAAAATTAATTTTAAATAAGTACTTTTCTATCTGAATCTGATAAAAATATGAATTGGTGTTTAAAATTTTAACTTACATATGCGTGTGTGTAAAAATAAAATTTTTTTCTAAAAGAGTAACTTATTTTTGATACCGTATTTGAATAGGTACTTTTTTTTTAATTAATAAAATTTTGAATTTTTCTAATTAAAATTATATGGCAATTGTAATAATAATCCCCAAATTTTTAAGCGGCTGTAACTCTCATCAATTTTAATTTTGGGTTTAGACATCAAAATTAATTTTAAAAATCTGAATCCAGTATCAAAAAAGAATTGATATTTAAATTTTTTTACCCTTTCCGCTTTCGGTGCGCGTGTGTACAATAATAATAACTTGTTTTTTTCCAACACCTACCTTTTGACACTGGGTTATTCGCATAGGTACATTTTTAATGTATCAAAAATGGTCCTACACATAAAATTGATTGAATTACCCGTTAATTATAGATTTTTTAAATTTAAAACTGCAGAAAATCGATTGCAATTTTGAATTTATGAACATGGTTGCAATATTCCATTTTCAAGTAATTCCCCAAGATGTTCTGTCCTTCCCTTGAACCCATGGATATACAGAATTTGCCCTTCCAAAGAATTATTTAGTTAAAAAGAATAAAAAATTTTAAAATTTCTTACACTAATTATTATGATTTAAATTCCATTGGTTGGGTTCCTAGGTAGAAATTGTATTTTAGAATTTTGTGTTTCGACCGTGTCCTGTATTATACTGGGACCAGTGGTGTCGAAATGGTGTTTTAGTGTCAAATCGTGTCTCAATAATGTCATTAATTTATTTTTTACCAATTGTAAAACTAAAATAATATACTATATTGGTGTTCAAAAAGTATCGAAGTACGATATGGAACTAAATGTGTCTAAATAGTGCCATGTTTAAAATTGAAGGTAATCTGAAGATTTTGGGGAGTGGGGGGTAGATTTATATAAATTACAATATTTTTATTTTATAAACCTACCAGTTTTAGCAATAATCTGTAGTAAAGTATTCTCCATTATTTTTGCACGATCTTTTTTATATAAATTTTTAGTTTGGAGTTTGGACCTACCTACCCGAATAAAAGTTTTAGTGTCGAGTCAGTTATTTAGCCCAGGACTGGTGCCAGACACGTATCTTCCTACTTCAACAACAATTTTTGAATGCGAAATATCATCCACATAAAATCCTTTCCTTAATACTAGTGTTTAAATGATGTGAAATGCTATAATATGAAAATACAATTTAAATTGAACAGGTTCAAATTTATTTAAAATAATTTCAAAGAAAATAAAAAAATGGAATGCTGTAAGGAATATAAACAGTTGGAAAATAACTATATAGGAATTTAAAAACTAGGAATGCTAAAAATTGGAAAATAGTCAACAGGAATAATAAATATTTGAAAAATGATAACTAGGAACTCTAAAAGCTAAACACAAATTTTTTAGAAAATAATAACTAAGAACGCTAAAAAATAAGAAAATCCTAAAACTCCTAAACTAGGTATATTGAATTATTGGTCGCCACACCATCCATTTTAAGGGGTTCAGTATAGGCAAATTTTAAGAAATATTTTGAAAAATTAAAATTAAATAATTAAAAAATGTTAAAATAAATTTTTAAAGTAATCTAAAAATAGTCCTATATCCGCCTCACTTTTTATTGTTATAATATAATCAAGATATGTTCAAAAACAAAAAAGACATTTTAAAATGATTTTTAATTTTTTTAGTACCTACCTAGGTATCCAATTGATATTTTTAAAAATGCAGATAAGTTTGTCTTCAAAATATTCTTCTTTATATATTTAATAATAGGTGTTTTAATTCTAAAATCATTTTAGGAGGTAATTTTCGTTTGTTTCTCGTGGACGTGTTTATACTACTAAAAATCATGGCTGTAACATCCTCTTAATGTGATTTTTTCATTTTGTATAGTTTCTAGTTTCTACTATACTTATATCACCATTTAAAATATTCCAAAAAATCATCATTCTTGAATTTTCATTTTTAAATTATTAAGTGTTCAATAAAATTATTATATTTAGGTAGAAATTGAATAGTAGGTACCTATAGTATAATAGTTAAGCATTCTAATAGGTAGGTAATTAACTGTAGTGAGAATTTTAATAAAAGGTAAATATTTTCAATTTCTTAATAGAGTTTTTTTTAAGTATAATGAATATAAAAACAATAATTGAAAATAACTTGAAATTTTCATTAACTTTTGGACCAATTTTTGGTAATTTGTTATAATCATTTTTTAATTTCATTTTTATGTACCTATATTAAACAGTAGGTACCTATGAATTTCCCTTTTGGGGGTTGGGGGAGTTTCACTTTATCAAGAACTTTTGGATTAGGGGGTGTGGGGGACCGATTCAACAACTGTGGTTATATTATTTTTATAGATTTAATATAGGTACCTACAGTATACATCTATATTATTTTGGAGACATTTATTTGGATTATTTTGGTTAAATATTATAATATTTATTATTTTATTATTTATTATATTATATTATATTATATTATTTTAATTATTTATCATAATATTTATAGGAAAAATCGATAACCGAATATATTCTTGTACTTATTCTTTACTTGTAAGCAGTGCTCGAATTGAAAAAATAGAAGAAGGCGTACTCTAGAGCTCTCATTAAATGAGCGTTCTCTCAAACTATGTAACTCGTATATTATACAAACAATATAATCAGTAAAGGTGTTCTCTTTCCCTCAATTTGAGCACTAGGTACTTAATAAGTATTAACTATTCAGTACCTAATATACCTACTTGGTAGATATTAAAATAAAACAAATAATGAACAATTTTGTTGTTGAACAAGTTAATTTACGGAGTAAGTAATTAATAATTAGGTATATAGGTATCTCGGTGTCGCATAAATAATTCCAATGCGTCACTAAAAATTACGTGCATTTTAAAATTGCCGCGCATATAAATTGTGTCCCGGCGTAGTTATGGCGATGATCGAAATACGGTCATTATTTTATTTAAGGTTATTGTTTTCGAAACGTCTTTGGCTCACGGCCGCAAAACACCACCACCACGGGTCGCTGGCCAATCCGGACGGCGGATGTGCAAGTTGTACCGAAATTGTACACGGACGCGGGGCCGGGTGTACGGTTGGTGCACCAGTCCGTACTCTGTGTACGTGCGTACGCCGAACGTATCAGCTGAGCGGACGTCATGGCGATGTATTCTGTCCATGGTTACGGTACATAATAAAATTATTATTATTTTTACTCCGCGGTCGCGTTATTCCAGTGTTGCGACTTTCCGTGAAACCGCACGGGTCCGTCATCGTGTCGGCGCGACGGGTTGATTTTTCTCGTGCGTTTTACTCCGCGACCCCGTACACGGTGCTGCTGCTACTCACCGTCGGACTTTCCGCCGAACACCGGTTAGGTTACCGACCGTGCACACACCACTCGGCGGACGTTCGGTCGTCAAAATCCGAGAACCGCGGTTCGCGAACATACGATCGCGTCTCCTATTTCGTCCGCCGTCGTGATGTCGGTACCGTCGTCGTCATCGTCGTCGTCGTCGTCGTCCGTCCTAATGATCGACGTCGACGGCAGCGCGCCGGGCACGCAGTCGGGACTGCCGTCGCCGCCGCCGGCCCGACCTATCGATAACACTTTCGTCCAGCCGCAGCCGATCGCGCCCGTCGAATCGACCGACGACAGCGAACCGTACCGCGTACCCGAACTAATGAACGAATTGGACATCCCGTTGGACGCGTTGTTTCAAGAAAAACTGTCGGAAGTTCAGAGGTCGAAAATGGCCCATATCGACGTCTTGCAGCTGTGTCGCATTTGCCTGTGCAACTTGAAGTACGAGTGTGTGTACGATGTGTTCGACCCGGATCCCGCTTTGGCACGTGAAGTGTTGCTCCGCTTCAATGTGCAAGTGAGTGTCCTAACTCTCACGAGCTAACCGCGTAGGTATTATCCACACTGGGCCGGCGGAAAGGGGGTGTATCTATTGTGCTCGTGACGACCCATCGCTCGGGAAATAAATCGCAAAAATTAAAGTTAATGGAAATACGTAGGTATGACCCGTTTGTATATTATATAATAGGCACCTGCCTATATTTTTTGTTATTGCTTATTTAACTTTTTTTTTTTTTGGGGGGGGGGGAATAATGGTAAAAATTTAGTTTGGCTAGGCACCCCACGAATTTTGAATACTTTTATTTTAAACGATGGTGTTGTTAGAATTTCTCCAAAACATTTTGTTTCAAAGTGGTAGCAATCTGAAGATTTTGTAATAGGCTATCAAAATTCACATAGCTACCTACCTATTTATTTTACTCTGAATTTTCGTATCAAAAGATCCGTTTTTTACAAATATTAAATGGACACTACCTAGGTACCTATGAAAATGCAATTATTTTAAAATAATGTCCAAATTTAACCTTTTAATATTAATTATTTTCGAATTAAACAGGAATATACCAACTGTTTGAAGTGAGCCAGTGACCCTGCCCGGTTTATATATTTATACATACCTGACAACATAAATGAAATTACCGTTTCGATACGAAAATTTAGCGTAAAATATATTGTTTTTAATAACACGAAAAAATTAAAATTGTTATAACTTTGAAACAAAGATTTTCCACAAAATTCTAACAACATCATCGCTTAGAACACAAAATATTACATGGATTTTCAAATTAAGTGGGGTAGCCAAACTGTTAAGATTTGTTCCGAAATAATTTTGTAAAATAATTATTACTCTGACGATAATGTAATTGACGATCGAGTTGACAATTAAATTACAATAATCAGCAAAACGCAAGCTAGTGTAAATCGAAAGTTTCCAATTTGTCGGTGTTTATTTTTGTATTGTTGTTAAGTATTGGAATACCTAGAACAAATGTGCTTTACCATTTTTAATTTTGATATTTTTCAAAAGTTGTAAATTTAAGAGGGCGCAACACCTAGATTTTTTGAATGCTAAAATGGTCTCTGTATTTCCATAAATTAATGGTGTTAAACAACTTCAAAAAACAACAGAATGTAAAAATTTTCTCTACCAACTATTTGGGGTCGGTCACCCTAGTCTTTCACTTCAACTTAACTCATCTCCCTCATCTTCTTCATTTACCCCCACTTACTTCATATCATTCTCCATCATACCCTCAACTCTTTTTTGGTCTTCCTTACCCTCTCTTTTCATCAACATACATTTCTTTTACTAATCTTACTGCATCAGTCTCTTCCCTCCTTAATACGTTCCCATGTCATCTTAATCTATTCTCCTTCATTTTGTCAACTAGGTATCGAAGCTACTCCTATACTATCTCTTATATAGGTACTCATTCCTTATTTTATCCTCTCTAGTTACTCCACTCATCCACCTAAACATTCTTATCTCTACTACGCTAATTCTATGTTCTATCTTCCTATCTATCCCAACATATTCTGTTTGATACATCAATGCAGATCTCACCACCGCCTTATAAAAGTTACCTATTAACCTAATACAGATTTTTTTGTCACATATATCTATAATTGATGTATTATTATTATTCATATAGGTCTGCATTTAGGTATTGGTAACCATATATTATTATTATAATGTTTATATATATATAATTAAATAATCTATACTGCTTTTATGTTTTTATTAAATATTAAATAGAGTTTCTTATTTATTTAGTTTCGTAGTTACTATGCAATTATCGAGAATTAAACCAATATCGGTAGGTACTATTAAGATACCAAACAATTGAAACTAAATTTAAATAATTTGTAAAATACTGTAAAAGTATTTTAAAATACATTTTTTACATGTTGATAATAATGTTTTATTTGAAGAATAAATTATTTTAAATTAATATTAAATATTATAAATTAGGTTACAATGTCATCGATGTTATCTAAATTTGTTGTTTTGTTAATTTCGTCACTTTTTTTTTTTTTTTATTTTAGACCATGATTAAAAATGCTATTATGTTATTTGTTTATAAAGTAAATAAAAAGTCTATTAAAATTTTATTTTAAACCACATTTGAAATTTTTACCTTAAATAATTCCTTTAAGCATCATAGATTGTGGTTCTCTACCTATTGAACATATATACACAGTAGGTGTAAATATGTAATGTGTTATATATATCATATATTATATACCTACCTATTAATTGATTAGGTAATCCTTTTATTTTAAGAACATTTTTAAAATGTAATCAAAATACATAGGTATTTATATTCTAAAGTTTTAGAAGTTTTGAAGTTTCAATAAATTGTATTTAAAGGCATTTTACTTATCTTCAAAAATATTCGAATACAAATACTTAGAAAACAAATTTTTTATATTAAAATAACTATAGTTACCTATAACTTATAGATATTATAATAATATAAAAAAATAAAAAGTATTTAAAATATAGGTAGATGAAAACAATTTTTTTAAACTATTTGGAATAAATTTGATTAAGTACTTGCAATTTTAATATAATATTCGAAAAGTTACCTAAAAAGACTGCAATTGACAAATATTTACCTACAATATTATTAATTATCTTGTTAATTATTATACGTTTTTCATAATTTAACTATAATAACTGATAATCATAGTAATCTCACGATAATCACTAATAATCTTTGATAATCAGTAATTTGGTGTACAAAATTTATATTTGTGGTTTACCCCTCGTTTATAATTAATATTTGAGTAAATTTACCTATTCAATTTGTAGAAAACATGAACTATGCTCTACCTAGCATGAAGTTTTTTTTCATCAAGTTATAATTAGTTAAATACGAGGTTAAATACCTAACTTATTTTTTTTAATGCATATAACTAGTTACAGTAAAACCTCTCTATAACGGAATCGCTTGGGACTAATATTTTTTTCCGTTATAAAGAGTTTTCCATTTTAGAGAGGTAGAAAAAAAAATATTGTGTTAAAAAATTATATTTTAGGTAAATATTTCATACAACTTAAATTAAATATGTTTTGTGTATAATACATATGTGTTAAAAAATTAAAAATAAACATATTAGATACATATTACTTTTTTTATAAATTAAGAAAAATAGTTTGTAATATTGGACTGCTTTT
>JAIPRL010007636.1:0-22849 GCA_025469235.1 Pemphigus obesinymphae
AAAGGCTAGAAATAAAGTTAAGTGGTGATGTGGTGGGAGAAGTGGAGAGGTTCAAGTATTTAGGGTCCGTTGTACAGAAAGATGGGGGTTTCGAAGAGGATATGAAACACAGGATTAAGTGTGGATGAACGAAGTGGAGAGAAGCGCCAGGTATTCTGTTTGATAAAAGAATCCCTATTAGGTTAAAAGAAATTTTATAAGGCAGTGGTGAGATCTGCAATGATGTATGGAACAGAATGTTGGGCAGTAGATAGAAAGATAGAACAGAGAATGAGTGTCGCTAAGATGAGAATGTTAAGGTGGATGAGTGGAGTTACTATACCTTGTCTCATGAAAGAAAGGTAGCGTTTCGCACATATTAGACTGTGCCGAAAATCGCTGCCGGCCTGTCGATCCGTTGATTAGTTACACCTGATCCGAGTGTGGAAGGAGCACTAGGCGAGATGCGGTGTGGGGATGCGCTAGACCGACCGGTTTTCGTCAAGACCCACTACCTTTCTTTCATGAGACAAGGTATAGAGAGGATATCAGAAGTAGTATAGGGGTAGCTTCGATAGTAGACAAAATGAGAGAGAATAGATTAAGATGGCTCGGGCATGTATTAAGGAAGGAAGAGACTGAGGCAGTAAGATTAGTATGGGAAATGCATGTTGTTGGTAAGAGGGGGAGAGGAAGCCGAAAAAGAGATGGGGGGATGTGATGGCGAGCGATATGAGGAAGGTGGGACTAAATGAAGAAGATGCGGGATATAGAGTTAAGTGGAAATGTAGGACCAGGGTGGTCGACCCCAAATAGTTGGGAGAGAAGGCGAAGGAGAGGTAGAAGACATAAATATTTGATGAAAGCCATGAGAATACGGTTAACCTAATAAGATTTATAATTGTGATCCTTAATTTTATATTATTAAACATAGCCCATAGGTAGGATGTTCTCAAAGTAATGTCACAGAATTATATGGAGTAATGCCCTCATTGATATTAATCTTTTTATTACTATTTTATTTTTATTTTATTTTTTTGTATGAATGTACGGCAACTCAAAATGAGTTTTTCAAAATTATCAATGAAAAATTGTTTTTACTTCTACTTCTTTGTCATTTTGAAAATTCCCTTGAGATGAGCCTTTAACATAGGAAATATTGTAGTGCTTTTTTTATGTATTATATTCTTGATCACAAAAAACAGTATGTACATGAAATTTCCAGTAGAAAGTTGGGTTTTTGTTCTGGATTTAAAATAGAGGCACATTTTCACTACCTATGCATTGTACAGACAAGTACCTACCTAATATGACAAAAAAAAAAAATGTTTTTTTTATATGTGATAATTCAACCAGTTTTTTATAAATATAATATAGTATTAATAAATATAATTTTTAAAAAAATGATTTCTATGTAAGGTAAACTGGGGTAAAGGTAAATTAGTTTGACAAAGTTTACCAAAATATAAATACTCATCAGTATGTTATGTTTTTTATATAATTGTATGTAAAAATGTCCAAATAACCATATTTTGAGGTCATATTTATTATAATTTATTATAAGTAACAACATTATCTGGTTCACAATTTTGAATTTACATTTTTCTTATAACAATTTAAAGAAATAAAAATTATGGGGTAAATGGGAACCGGTATCTTTAATTCACTAGAATAGAAAAAAGCTAAAATAAAATGATGCGTATGTATTAATTTCAAAGAATTATAATACTAAATGTCATAAGGTATAGTCTTTGAAAGGTGTTATTAAATTATTTTGTTTTATTTATTCGCCAACTATAAATTTAAATTTGAATTTGTCATATGGATATCCCTTTCTAGACTTAGATAAAGCAGTCTTCAATTTATTGTTTACACTCTTTGGAAACTAATACTCTACCATTCTTCATACAATTTATTGCGGTTTTTCTCCTGTTTATTCGATTAAAAATCACAGCAATAGGAATGTCATATATTTCTGAAACTTTATAAGTATATTTCTCACTTAATTTATCCTTCACAGCCTTTTTAATGTCATGTACAGTATATTTTGAACCAGAGGTCTTCCTTACATAGATCCAAATCCTGTAATAAATACAAATTGTAATTTAGGTTGTAATTTACATTTTCTTCACTTAAGTTTTATCGTTTTCCCCAGGCCATATACATTTTAAACCAATTATAAAAACAACTTGGAGCAAAAATAACATATTTTTTGTGCTTAAAAAGAGGGTGGATTTATTCTGAATCAAATAGTCAATATTATAGTTTAAAAATTTGAATTTTACTGTCATATCTTTTCATCATTTAGTTAATTTAAATATGTATGAAATAATATAAATAATTATATAACATATGAAAATTAAAATTTGTATTAATGAGGTTGTCAGCGCATTTTGAAGGTGTTTTGTATAGGCAATTTTTATGAAATTTCATGAAAAATGAAAATCCAATAATTTAAAAATATTTAAATATATTTTTAAAGTAATTTAAAAAATCTCGTATCTGTACCAGTTTTTATTGTTGTACAATCACTAATCGCAACATTTATGAGTCAATTTTTTATAAAAATACCCTTAATGAAAATAAAAAAATTTTGACAACACTATTATGATCTATAGTATGTAGAAATAAAAATTATACAATTTTTAACATGAAAATAACAGTACAGAATAAATAAATATACTTGCTGCACATTTAGACAAAACTTTGTCTGCCACACGCAGGTTTGAATTATACAGTGTTACCCAAAATAATGACGGGTTTCACTCTTAGTACGGTGAGTATATAAAGTTTGGCCGTATGTGAATGATAGGTAACTCAATAAAAACAGATATTTGTTTCATTGTATTAATTTTTCTAATTAAATATACTTACTAAACAACTGCACTTTATTTTGTCATCCTCTTTTTTACCAATTTATAATGTAGGTATTTAAATATTTAATGTTTATTAAATTAGATTTTTTTTTTCAGCTCTATTTATATAAATAAAAAATATAAACAACATAATGAGTCGAACAGCCAAAGATTCATCAATGATCCGTAAGAAAAAATCAACTCTTCTCAATGATTTATTCATTATGGATGCAGAAAATTTTGAACCCCCACAACAGTCATCAACTCCAACCAAAATTATTAGAAAGAATCCAAAAAGAATTTTAAAAGATAATAACAGCTTGAATATTAGTGTAATAAATACACAGGATCAAAACAAAAAAGTAGATACAGAAATTGATAATGAACATTACAAACCTATATTACCAGTACTAGATGAAAACTTAAAGAGTAACCGAGTACCAGAATTATTTTGTAGTGATCCTGAAGAAGATGAAGAAGATGAATCCGCTATAACTGAAAATATAACTGTTTCCATGACAAATAACTCTGATGATAAATGGATGACTTTGTCTGATGTCTCTGAAGATCATGACTATACTAATGCTTCAGATTTAATAGCTGAAATTGAAGCGAATATAGGAGTTAGATTTGAAAAACCTCCAAGGCACTCATATCCTGGAAGAAAAAGGAGCAATAAAAGTATGTTTGAAGATATCAAAGAAAATGATGAAATAGAAATTAAAGTAACAAAAAAAGATAAGAAACCCAAGCAAAAGAAAAAAGTTGATCAACAAGAAGAGGCTTTCATACAATCCATAAATGAACATTTCAATGATGTAGAATCATTTAGTTTAATTGTGGAATAGCATATTATTATTATATAAGATTATTCTCAATTTTAATTTGTTCTCAATTGAACGAAGTGGCCATTTTGTTTAATATTTTCTGTATTCATTTGAATGCTCTAATAATTGTCAATTGTAATTTATGTTTATGAAACCTTTATTTAATATATACTTTATTGCAATTTACTAACTTATAAACTCTTCAACTTTAGTTGGGGTGTTTATTATTGTACATTATTTTCTTTAATATGTTTATTATGAAGTTCTCTTAAATTTAAATGTTTAACTATTAAATTATATAAACCATGATCCTACCAGTGACTAATCTTTATTAGGTTTATATACTATGATCAATTAGTAAGTAATTGAAAAATGTATACAATTTGATTTTGTACTATTAATATTTAATTCATTATTCAATAAATTTTGTACCTATTAATATTAATAGTGTTGTTATATTTAAAATTAATTAATTCTGTTGCTAAAATTGTATAATAATGATCAATAATGTCAAAATATCTGACTATAGTAGAATATTAGTTATATATCATATATACAATATAGTAAATATAGATCTAAATGAATGTCTATACAGTCTATACAATACTATTTTTTAGTTATTATTAGGGCTCAGATTTAAATGCCTTAAAAATATCAAAAAATCCACTTGTGACCTAAGAACTCTAAAAAATGCTCTTTCAAAAAATTAATTTAAACGTCAATTTACATTCAAACCTTTTTTTTTTTTTTGTATTAATGAAATAAATAAATATTAAAATTGAGCAAAAAAAAAAAAAATGTTTAACATGTGAAATTGTGTAGGTACATTTATATTTATAGATATAAAAAAATGACATTTGTATTACACTGTACAATAAAAGTTTCTTTAATATTTTGAAATTGAAATGATTGACGGTTGTCTGCCAACAAGTTTTTATACACTGAGAATTATCAACTGAGGTGATAGAAGCATACTTGAAAAATGTCAAGTCTTCTGGAATAATATTTTCTGGATCAATATCTTCGTCTCCTTGTAATATTTAATTTTTTTCATTTGTTTAAAGCCTTTATTTTTATTTAAAACGTAGGTAGTCAAATTTTAAATTTACGGTTTTTCCAATTTCACTTGGTGAGTTTTTTATAATATTTTCAATCGTATCTATAACATTTATAGACTCTGTTGAATGCTAATCCTGATGTTTCTAGCTTAGATATTGCAACTGGAAGGCTACTAAAGTTTGATTTAATATGTATATATTAATTTGTTCTGTAATGTAGGTACCTGCACTTAGTAATTGATGACATTTTGCGATTGAAATAGCATCTTCTTTATCAAAATGGTTTATAATGGCTTGAATAATCGGAAAGTGTTCACAATAATTATATAGGTACCTAATGCTGCAGTTAACCATGTGTATCCCATCGCGTCACCATATAGGTCGAGGGGGCAAAGGAATAATACCAGGCGCCATGGTTTTAAATGCATCCACTCTGGCTGGGGCTTTTAAGAAAATTTTCTTTGCATTTGAAATGAATTGATCAAAACTCCGGAAAATTGACCACCGATTTCTTCCAATACTCGATGTAAATCATTCGCCCCAAACATGTATCATTTTAGAATACAATAAAACTTGACCATCCGTAGAAAAAATGTCACTACCATATTCTCTGACGTATCCACTAAGTTGGTCCGAACATGGCGTTTTTATTTCAATGTTTACCCATACGAAAATTAAATGCAAGCACCTATACAGTACTTTCGACGTGATACGCATGAACGATCTAAAAGCGTCCGACAATCGGCCCTGCACACACACACACACACACCACCGATATAAATGATACATCATTATCGCTCAATAATAATTAAATACTCCGATAATAGTAGTTGTACGCAATTAAATCGGCTAATTGGTCGGTGTGACATAAAGATAAATTTCAGTCTTGTCTAATTTAAAACCAGATTTAATTACCTACCTGATGTTGTACGAGTTCAAATTAAAAAAATGATTTATACTACGTTTCAATGAAGTCAATTTTTTTTTAGTCATATTACAAGAAATGGGTCAAAAATGTCTTAAAAAATTAAAAAATGCCCCGAAAACAATGGATAATAAACATGGAGTAGGTACTTGAAACACATTTGGAAAGCATCGTGTAAGACATTCTAAAAAAAATCCTAACCCTATAGTTATTATTTATTAATAGGGCCCGGAACTTGATGCATTTGTATCTTTTTTTCTAATGCTTACATTCGAGACTCGTCTTTATAGAAATTTGACTTATGTTACGCAGAATTCAATGATACAAATTTTATTGTGCATTTTTTGCATTTTTTCGGTATTTCTTGGTTGAATGGTCATTTTTAGTGCATTTTATGCATTTTTCTACTTTTTGTAGGTATATTTGCATTTTTATATAATGCTATAGCTGTATATAATGCAGGCAGTACACATACGCCGTGACGGGTCGAGAAAGTGCGATTGCACGCACGCAGTACAATACGCATGGAATGTACAAAAATAACGGTCAGTGCTATTATTGTGAACATTTTAATACAATTAAAAATATCATTTTAATACTTGAATAAACAAAAATGAATGATTTCGATATTAATTTTATCAATTATGAGTTAGGCCAAATACTGTATATTTTTTTTTTGTATACGTTTGTTCTGATATAAAGCGCAAAATATATGATTTTTTTGGGACAAACATTTTTTTGGCCCTGCTGTACATTATTCAGTACATCAAAATGTGTTAAATATAATTTTTTTTTGAAGATTGAAACCAATTGCACAAGTAATTCAAATATTCTGCTTTCGCGAAAAAATGATATTGCTTTATTTATCAATCGTAGTTTAAATAACGAGGAAAAGCTATTAGTAAGTTACTAACCATAAGGTATATAACAATTAGAATGTATCATTAAACTACACACACACACTTGCTTGCATATTATATAATTAGTAACTATACAACTAAGATTATAAAATGCATGTTTATAATTTTGCACACATATATTTATTTACAGGTGCTTAAAAATGTTTGGGTACCGCCCCAAGTGTATATATATATCCTTTGTTAGAACAAAATAAAAAAATAGAAAATGAGATTTCAGTCTAAGTGGCTTGATGAATTTTCTTGGCTTGTATATTCTGAAATAAAAAAGGGAGCTTTTTGTAAATTTTGTGCTATTTTTTCAAAATCTGGTCGAGTATTAAATCAGCCACTTGGGCAGCTTGTATTAGTAGAATATATATATATATATAATTGTCACACCTGATGAAGTACTTGATATACTTTCACTGTCATCAAGAAAATTAGACATTGTTCTGTAATAGTAGAATGTTTGTTTACATAAAACATAAAATAAATAGGTATATGTGTACAACTGTACAATAAATATGTCTTTTAAAATCTGTATACCTATCCCCCCCCCCGTGGAAAAATCCTAGATACGCTATTGATTTCCCAGGTATAGTGCAATGTGGAAGGGATAAAAAAAAATTTAAGGAAAGATTAAGTAATGAGCGAACAAATTATCAAGAGCTTTTACTCGAATAAAAAATCCGCCCTCCCTAAATCAGGTTTTTTCTAAAAATCCCAATAATTATTATACTTCCAAGAAAAAGTTACAATTAAAAAATATTTTTTAATTTATAATTAGGTACATATTTTTGTCTAGACGTAAAGGTTATAATATAATTATATTTGTATGCGCAAACGCAACATAAAATTATTTAATTATTGTCAATGAAATAAAATCGACCGCGGTGTATCTGCACAGTGCACATCATAGAGGATAATAATTAGTGATGTTACTAACCCAGATTTTTGAGGTCGAACCGAACCCGAACCGAACTATTCAATTAAAATATCTAACCCGAACCGAACTTCATGAAAAAAAAAAAACAATACAATAATATAAATTACCATTTTTTATTAATTATGTATATTTGCATAAAAATGTATTGAGTAGGTGCCTCTTAAACATAATTTTAAGTCTAAGTAAAGAAGGATTCCACATTTTTCCATTTCTTTTTATCGTTTTTCGACAAATTAGTTTCAAATTTTTTTTTCCTAGGTTCGATATTCGAACTGAACTATTTTGTGTTTAGTTCGGTTCGAAAATCGAACAGTTCGTAACATCACTATATATAATATAGATATTATATAATGGTTTATCAAAGTATACTATATCATCCTGATGTAAGTCTTGCGGCGGAAAATCTGTACGTTTCCTTAGGGCCGGAGTCGGGATCTAGTCCGAAATAACAGAATTTTTTATTCTGCGGTGTCTGTTCCCTATATAGGTACTATAGGTTAGGTAGTGGTTCTTGCAGTCCACTATCTTGCATCAGAGATATGTGTATAGTATTTATTTATATGCCGTTGTTTACATACCACGACATGACCGTGGTATAGACGTATATATAGTTATGGTGACCAGACGTACTTACTTATTTTCGTAGGACAGTACTCTTTTTTTTTATTGCATTGTCCTATATAGTGTCCTTAACAATATCGTCAAGTAGGTACCTACATGAAATTGTACTCCTTTTTTAAAAATATCACCGGTTAATACATATATTTTATTATTTAGCATGATTTAATAAAATATCATAAAGGGGTCGTCTGGTTGCCAAACTATTCGCCATTACCTCGAGGAATGAAAATACCCGAATATCTCTGTGTATATAATTTTTGTATTTTTTCGGCAAAATATTTATCGCTCATGTTTTGTAATGCTTATTTACGTTTTTAGGTTAAGTAATTCGTCGGCATTTAGTCGGAAAATCTATAGATTCGTCGGCAAAATACAGAATAAAGCTTCAAGGAAAGCTGCAGTGGCGTATAGCTATAAGTTGCAGGATCGCCCTGGAACAAATAGAATTTTTGAGCCCCCTAAAATAGGCAAAATAGGTAATTTGTATAAACTACTAAATTAAGCGTCTTGTGTTGGAGGAGGTGAGAAGATAATATAGGTTAGGTGCCTCCTATACGGTAGCTAGGCCTCTGCAAGGTAGTAATTCATAATATTTATTCGCCAAAATATAATCATTATCATTTAAACATGTTTAACGCATCAGAAAAATATGATAAAAAATTAAGCTTTTTATGGCTTTTTTACTCACTATATATTTCGTGGTCTTATGAATATATAGGATCGATCCCGCCTAAAACAAAGGATTTTGGACACGGACCAAGATAGTATCATCTTAGTCCGTGATTTTGGAACAATGTCGTACACTTTCTAAAACTGATGTCACAATGACGTATACTTAAAACGAAAACAACGAATTGAAAAAATGATGTACAAAAAATTAAAAGATTATATGAAAAAAAAAATCGATTTTTTTCATTCCTGTATGCCAGAAAATGTGTTTAAATATTATTGTACAATATTGATGCAAAAAAATATTATATTACCAGATTTGGGTAGTACTTCGAATACTATATAAATATGTATTTTTTTTTTTATGAAAGTGTTTAACACAGTATTTCTTATAATTTCTTATACTTTTTAATAATATTTTATTACTTATTATTATTTTATAATTATTATTATTATTATTATATTTTATTATTAAATAATAATATAATAATTACTACTTGATATTTTCATTATTAAAATTTAGTACATATATATAGATGAGAAATAGTGTTCTAAAAATATTTGTAATATTTTTTGTGTAGTATTTCAAATACTTTAGGAATACCATGATTAATAATTATCATATATCATTTGAATATTTAATTATTTAATAAATATTTAATAATCAATTAAATATTCTGAATATTTTATTGGTGGTATTCGAAATACTTTTCAATGTATTTTATCCCAACTCTGTATAAAGCGTTTAAATATTATATATTTCGATTGTCAAGGTGTTGATTAAACGCTATTTAATGAGCACTTTTTAAAAACGTTACGAAAAACTATCTTTTACATTGAAAATATTTGATACAAGTAGTTATGAATTAGAAAATAACAAATATACAATGGTTACCGACTATATAGGTGATGTATAATATTTATATCCGACAAAAAAAAGACCAATAATAAATTTCAAATTGATTATTAATGCTTATTATATTATAGTTTACAAATAATAGTCCTTGTGAATAATGAAATATCCGAATAAACTACTCTTTTTTTATATGCATTTTTTTGCGTGTTTAAAATGCCTTTTTTCAAGAAACGATTTTGTCTGTTTGAGATACACGAAATTTTTTCAACAGCTCTTTACTCCATCAATCATATTATTAATAATGACGTGTTGCATACGACGATCACATTATTGTATATTAAATAAAACTTCGTGCCATTGACGCTATCTGACGGATAGCGCTGATGATCGGAAAAATTAAGAATACCCAACTATATTAGAAAAAACAACAATTTCCGAAATAATCCGTTAAATATCGGTTCAATGTAAGCGGTCCCAGCGTGTATATAAGTATTAATATATAGGTAGGTAAGTACCCTTTTTGCGATCATCCAAAATAAAGTTGAACACTATGTGTAAATATTGCGGTGGCCGACAAGACGAGGAGAAACATTGAAATCGGTGGGTGAAAATGGTCGGGACAAAAATTGATCGGCATTCAATAATGAAAGGATCGTTATTTTACGGGACTGTAAACCGATGAATTTTTTTTGGGAATAATAAAATAATAATGTATACTTTCGAGAATCTGAATATTGGGAAATACGAAATAATAGAAACGATCGAAAATCGGGATCAATTCCACCAGGTACCTACTCGTATTTTACTGTTCTGAAGTTTCATTCTCGACATTTTCCTGAACGTTATATTCCAGAATAACGATAATTTTTTGACCATCATTGTCTAGAACACGGTTTAAAATATACTATATAAAAGAACAATAAAAGTGGTACAGATATGAGACCAATTTTAGGTTAATTTTAAAATGTATTAAAAAAATGTAATTAAACATGTAATGTTTATTGTATACAATAATGTAAACATTTAAAATGTAAAAAAACATTTTTTAGTTGTTAAATAAATGTTCATTATTCAAAAAACCTGTTAAAACTACTTACACAGAACCTTTAAAAATGGCAAAAAAATAAAAAACGAACGATACGCATTCTGGTGGACAGTTTCTGAACCTTCCTATTCGGGATGGATTATATGTTTACATTGAGAATTATATTATAAAGCTAATGTTTACAAATTTAACATAAGCTAATAATGTTTTTTAATATTTTCACTTTATGTTGCACTTCGAGACTACAGCAACATTTTACATATTTAAGTAAAAAAAGGTATATTAAATATAAAAAGGGAAAAATCCATATTTAATAAAAAAATGTTTAAATAGTTGTTGTTCCGTACACATTCGAAAATAAAAACTCGTGTTGAACTTTAACAAAACTCAATACGAAAATATTTTATTATTGAAACATTCATATTTTATACCTACTTATTTGATAATAGATTTATTCTATTAACTTTAATTTTCAAAACACGAAATATTTTTGTATAAATCTGCTTTACCAGCCACCCTATTTTCTATTCCATTTTTGTGTTTGACGTAATTTAAATACTCTAACACACTTATTTCAAAACTACAATCGGAAAACAATTAACAGTTTTTTTTTTTCAAGTCATTACGATTTGAAATTAGTGGGTTGGGTATATATCCGTACGCCCTGTGAATATATGAGTTAAAATTAAAATTTGAAATTTTCTTTCGGAACGTGTACCTAATGTATTTTATATATTTCGACAAGTCAAAAGCCTTTAATAAAGTCAGAATTTGTCAGCTGTACTTTGTTTCGAACATCACCAGGCTCGGCATAGTAATAACTCATATTTGTTACGTACATGTACTGAGTAAAGCTTATTTTCGGTATGAATTACTTCAAATATATAACCGACCACCGGTATGAGTATATACTGCAAGTGTACAGTCCCGAATCAGTACGGTGGGGAGCACGCAGTATACCTAACCACAGTGTACAGCGGCGCTCTGCCGTCCATTTGTTTTCCCAATACCGTCCTCGTTCCGTAATGTTCTGCGAATATTATGGTTGTATTTTTCGAGTGTTTATTTCGGTAATATATTTTTTCAAATTTTGATTTTTTGCAGATAATTTTTTCTTTTCTTAACGGTATACTCAAGGCGTTTCGGTCGTTATTTCCAGAGCACTCGGCGGCTCCACATTTGCAAACAGCTCCACCATAATAGTAGTCACGAGATCCGACCCCATAACACCATTATTATCGATCACGAACGAATGGATATTATTACGAAACGTTCGCGGCAGCGGCCGTGCCAAGGCATCCTGCTTGCACGCGCGCGGCGGACCAACAAGGATTTACTACGGTATACTCTGATTATAGAATATAGAATAAAGAGGATACGTCATTATTATAATATTATAATATAATAACGGTTAGAGAATATAATCAATTTAATTTAATTTCCATAGTAACGATACTATTATTGTTAGATTTTATTATTTTTTCCATCAATAAGTTTTTTTTATACCTAGAACATATTCCCCCCCCCCAACTCCGCCCCGAAAAGTGAAATATAAAATTAATATCAAAAATTCACACGTACTACCTACCCGACTATTGGTAAATAAATAATAATTACCACCATAATCTGTAGTCTGGATGGGTACATACAGTGTAATATATTAACATATTATTATGTTACTCGTTACTCGGTGTTTTTAATGAAAAAATCAACACGATTATTTAAATTTCTAGGATGATAAAAATAAGTACATTTATTCAGGGCGATAATATACCTATGTCACAAAAATATGCGAATTACCGATATTATAAAAGTATTAATTTGAACATTACGTTGTACAATATTTATTCTGTGGTATAACGCTGCAACGATACCGAGTAACTCCGCGTTACTCCGCCGCGCGCACGCAAATAACGACGTCTCGGCTGGGCGGGCCGCGAACGTCACTTAATATTTTTCGCGGGGTCGCCCGTGCACCGTTCCAATGGTGGCGCCATCTCGCGGAAACACGGCGCCGGGCCGCGGTCACCGCACGAGACCGTTCGCTGCCGGAACACCGGCAAGCGTTGCGGCGACGATGCCGTAAAGCGTTTTTCGCGCCGTTACGTCGACCGGCCGTTACGTTTCGCGGCGTCCGATCGGTCGCGCTCGCGATTGCCGCGGCCCGCCGATTCGCCGTTCTGGTTTCGCGCACGCCGTCCGACCGATTTCCGCCGTTCTGCTCGTATCCGGCCGGATTCTTCGTGCATAAGGCCGGCTGCTCGACGGCGGTACCGGGCAATCGAATAATGGCGGGCCAGCAATGGCCCCGTCGTTGATCAATTAATTTCTCTAGAAAAGGGTCGTCAGTTCTGACGGCGGCCCGACGAATTGCCACAAGCCGAGAACAGATTAGGGTCGCGAAATGTTTCGTGTGCCGTACGTTCCGTCCGTCGTACCGCTGTCCCCGTTCGGGGCGTCTGGTACACATCGGAACTACAGTTTTTTTATTTACACTTCCGGTGCGTCCGCCGCACTCTACAAATCGTGTGTTTTTTTTATTTAGTCGCCAGTCGAAATCACGAGAATTTGTTGTAAATACGTTTTTATTGAATATTTACTGTATTTCTGTTTGAATAATTTTCAAATTTTCAACGATGTGAAAGTGTACAACCGAAAGCGGGCGGTGATCGCTTATAGGTACAGGTTTTCAATTGGCAAAAACCATTTGTTACAAGAAAATCGGGCGTTACTGGGTGCATTCCTTCACTGAGAGGATTTTTTGCAACGACAAACAAAGATTTACGAAATAATCCGGATAAATTTTTGTAAATTATTTTAGAACGAGTGTGAATTCTATTGATGGACTCGATCTCGTGATGTGTTTCGCTATACTCGTAAGGGTAATTTTTTTTATTTCTGAAATAAAATGTTCCGTGTCTATAAATTTCACCGTAATTATGACGCAGCCGTAACTGTACGATAAAATCACGGGCGTGTGTATCCAGTGGTGGATTTGTGGGGGGACGGAGCTACTCTTCATTTTTTCATGTTTAACAGCGTATGTACCCCTTAATTTGTTTATCAAGGAACGTAAGAAACGCAGTGTTTGTTTTAATTTTTATTTAACATTTTTAAAAATTATAATTTTTTTTTTTTTTGGAAAAATCGTAAAATTACGAAAATGAATGTTTTTTGTCCTTATCACATAATAAGTTTTAGATAAAAAAAACATGATACAAAACGTTGAATAGTTGATCTTATTAAATCGTATTGGTATCATATATCACTTTTGTTTCACTAGTTTCTTTTGGTTATTATAAGATCGGCGTTTCGTTTGGTTTGGGTAATAGTATATAGGGTTGTATAAGACTTGAGTTGTCAACATGCGGATTATCTCATAGGTTTGAATCTGTTCTGTCATTTTACATTTTTTTTTCAAGTTTTTTTTAACATAATTTACTATAAAATTATAGCGATAATTGGGTACTATAGAAGTTTTAGTTTGTGTTACTATAAAAAGAAAAAAGGTTAAAGTATACCTACCGTAAGTTTATAGTAAAAAATGCTATAATTTTTTAGTAAATCTGACTAATATTATATTTATATACGTATATAGTTATCCCGAATATAGTTTGTATAAATAATACTTAATTCAGTTGCGTTTTTATAGTATTATAAAATTTTAATTTTTAAATATATAATTTATTTTAATAACATTTATCGGTGGGCAGGGGGAAACTTGCCCCCCCCCCAAAGTTTCTTCAGTCGGCTAAATCGTGTTAAACCTATTTATATATATTTAACGTATATATATGTAATATGTATATATATATATATATATATATATATATGTATAATATATAACGTATATTTACGTTATAGTTTTTGTGTCGAAAACCAATTTTCTAGAACATCGCGTGATGGTCGGAGTGCCGGCGTTTAAGCGTTATTTCGGACTTTGTGGAAAAGTTATGACACGACGGATGTGCGGTAATTTTTTTTTTCAATGTCCCCGTCCCCTCCCACTTTGGGATTTCGACTCTAAAATAATTTCATTCGTCCGTGCAACGTTTGCGGTTTTAGTCTTATGATTCGTAGTGCTCTATATCTTTTCCAAAGTCATCGGACATTTATATACACGACAGCTTGCCCCACATCGGAATTTTGAACTGGTTTTTCGTTTTTTTTTTTATCACGTTCGATTGTTCTATGTATATATATATATTAGTACTGGTTCTTGTCCGTATTTCTCGTCGTTGATGCTGCCCCCCCCCTCCCCCAATTTCTTAGTCGCGTTTAATTTTGAAAAAAAACATTTACAATTTAATAATGATTTCGGTCATGGGGTTTCGGTAAAAAAATCAAAAATCGACGGACTGTTATACCTATTATACTGTATTTTTTCTGAATTCGTCCGACGGCAGTTCCAGTATAGTTTTCAGTCCACACAAATTGAGTATTCAACTCGACCGCTAGATGGCGCGACATATTTCGTGTGCTTTTTGAATTTACCATGTTATTTTGATAATATTTTTTTAAAAGCTAATAACTATAATAATAATAATAATAATAATAATAATAATATTTCGAATTTGTAGTAATAACATAAATTAAGTAGTAAATAAAATCAGAATTAATCAAGTAGTTTAAGAACCCAACCTATATGGTTATATTATTATATATAATAAGGTCACTTCCCCCACAACAACGGTAATCGCAGAGTAATTTGAAATAACACGACTGAATAATGATTTCCAATACTTTTGATGTCCAACTATAATATTATATTCGTCAGTCCGGTAGGCGCTAGGCAGTGATCGATTGATCGGTTTTCGCGGTCAAGTAAATTACGTTTATTCGAATTATTATTCACACTGGATTAATCGATAACAAATAAAAATGTGCCTACCTACCTACCTACCTAAATTTCAAATTTATTTGATTGTGTGAATGTATTCAAATCAGACGATGATGTGTTTTAAAAAAAATTATTTTTCATTTTTATGTCTGTGTCTCTGTATCCGAACATTCTATTAAAAGATGTGTTCCGATCATTACAAGTAGCACTATATTCTGGTAGAAAATTGCATCTATTTGGTACTTTAAAGAGGTCATTTTTCCGATAAACGCGTAAGAAAAAATTACCCAGCATAAAAATTAGTAAACAGGATTATGTAAATTTGTGAAATTTTCAAAGATGTTTTCCTAATTTTAGACTATTTATAAATTATAGCAATTTACAATTTTGAGACATTTAATGCATAATAGGCTTAATTTTAGTTTTTAAGGTCCGAAAATTTAATACAGTGTACAATATTTTTTAATAGCCATTTAAATTTTTTAATGAATACCCGTTTAATTATTTCGACATTTCGGCAGGAAATGTGTTGGAATTTCAGGGAAATAATGGATCTATAAACTTGAAATTTTCATCAAATACGTATATTAGCACATTATGAGGCCAAAAAGTTTTAAAATGTTTTTTCTTCATTTTGGACTAGTTATAGCAATTTTCAATTTTGAGACATTTAATTATATTCAGTATATATATATTATTTTTTAAAATTTTTATATATATTATTAAAATCATTATAAATTAACAATATACAAACAACAAAAACGATTTTATGATTATCAATCCTTTTTAAGCTGAGCTTGTGTTAGGGATCGAGAGTATAACAAATTAATAACTAAATAAAAAGTGTTTTATAACTAAAAATTATAAGTAAAATATAAAATAAAATAACAAGTTATTACTTCTACATTTAAGGTAATTAAACACACACACATATATATATATATATAATATTCACATGAGGAAATTATACTATATAATTTTTTAATTTTTTAATTATATAATTATATTGAACAGGGAATTATTGTATACCTACCCTATTTTCTATTTAATTTTCAAAAAAAAAAAATACTGTTTTTTCCTTTGATCAAACGTTTAAATATAAACATAATTAAAATTTTTTTATAAAGTGATTTAACTGGTAATACTACCTACATATTATAATTATATAATATTAATAGTATAATCTACAGTAATTGTCAAGTATATGTCCACCGAAGCTTCGCTCAGAATTGGTTTTTTTTTTTTTTTTTTTTTAGAAATAAACGATTTATAATTATTATATCCTACCTATAACGTGCGAAGTGCTTTATTACCGATTTTTTTTTTTTTTTTTTGTTTCCGATCGAAACTTTTCGGATATTATTTATATTTTATACTAATTAAAAATGATTAATTATACTACCTATGTTCAATCATTATTTTTAAATCCTATAGGTACTTTGACTAGAAATCGGGTGAATTTAGAAAATATAATATTAGGTACCTATGTATAACGCATTGTTATTTACCTGCAGATGAGTTACGATTCTAATATACATAATACATACAATATGTGAAATGTTGACATATGTTATTTATAATTTATTACACAATTTTCGAACCAACAAACTGATACCAGGGGTGATCGGGGACCCCCCGGGCTACCCCTTCGATGAATGTGGTCGGAAATTCTGTCATTTTTGTATTTTTGGTCGACGAAATATGCATTATTTATGTTTTGTACGCTTATATTTATGTTTTCAGAGAAGTAAATCGTCGGTAAGTAATGTCAGTCAGTCCCTCCACACCCTTAAATATTTCTTCGGGACGGCCCTGCACGGGAGGGCGACACGGATAAAAATATGAATTTATCGATTTGGTTTTTCCGGTATAATCACTTACGAAAAACCGGCCAGTATAGTGGGTGGAGGTAATTCGCTCGCTGGATAATGGTGGGGGATATGTTGAACTTGAAATCAAATGGTAGCTATATGTAGATCATTTCTTTCTATATAATACCTACTGTTCATACTTTTGCATACACCGATTTGAACGAAGTTTCGGTATACAGTATGTAAATTAATTGGAAAGTCAGTATGATTTAGAAAAAAAATATTTCGAAAATCGTCAAAAAATTTTTTTGAAAATTTTTAAAACAGCCGTTTCATAGAGTTATTCCTATGGACAATATTGAGTAGTGATGCACAAACCAAGACCATGGCAATCTTGGTCTTGGGTCTTGGTCTTGTCTACTCAGTCTTGGTCTTGGTCTTGGTCATGTCAACTCAATCTTGGTTTTGGTCTTGGTCTTGTTGACTCAGTAGAAGTCAGTCTTGGTCTTGGTCTTGGTCTTGCAAAATTCTTGCAGCCTTGATTTTTTTTTTTACCAAAGTTATAAATAAGAATAAATCATTTATTTATACGTACACAAGGGGGGATGCAGGGAATAATGGGGGTAATTCCCCCTCTCCGTTCACAAAAAATAATTAGGTAGGTATCTGTGTAGTTGACTGTTTTCGATCACATCGAACTTTCAAGAAATAGTAGAATATCTGTTTACCCATTTATTCGACAAACGATAGTCATTTCCGAAAATATTACAATAGGATATTGATGATTGCATTACGAGAAATCTGTAGATTTGGTGTGAAATTATAAATAATCTATACCAAGGAAAAAAATGCAATAAATAACGTATTTAATTCATTAATTTTTATTTTATTTAAAAGCAAGACTTGCAAGAGTCTTGCAGTCAAGTCTTGGTCTTGGTCTTGCATTATAAGTCTTGGTCTCGGTCTTGGTCTTGCATACATTTTTATTTCAGTCTTGCTATGAAATAGTAAAATCTTGGTCTTGGTCTTGTTAGCTCTAGTGCAGTCTTGGTCTTGCATTTTTGCAAGACCAAAACCAAGACTGCAAGACCAAGACGGAATTTGCCCATCACTAATATTGAGAAAAAAAAAATGTATTGAATTTGGTTGAATTTTGAATGAATTTATAGTTTTAAAAAACAGCAAAATATTGCACAATTGACATGCAAAGTTGTACGTTTTTCATACTTTTTAATACTGGTAGCTACAATTTTGCAATATTTTACTGTATTTTTGAAATTATGAATTGCTCTCATTCATTCAAAATTCAATCAAATTCAACAATATTTTTCCCCAACATTGTCGATAAGTATAACTCTATAAAATTACTATTTTCAAATTTTTGAAATTTTATTTTTTTTTGTTAATCACGCAAAAACAGAGGCCATTAGTCATTAATTTTATTGAAAAAAAATGCAGTCAAATATTCGCACTCTTATCAAGAATTAGGGCTTAATTTACATGCTGTATATATTACGCACGACTGTATTACCGTCGGCTATACTAGCAATAACTATAATAATAATATATTTACATTGTGTACCTGTTTTTAACAATACTGCAGTTTCAAACTATTATATTATCACATATAATAGTATCACCGGGGAACGGACTTTATTGTACTTACAACTTATTATATTTTTATAACATTAATTATAATAATCGAATTTTGGTTAGGATAGGTTCATTTCATAAATTTTTGATTAAATCGATGTTTATTTAATTATTTGTATTTTTACATATTTCGATATAAATACATATTTTGGGAATATTTGATATTTTTCGCCCTATATTTAGACTTTAGATTCTGAACGTAGCGAGTTTTACAATGATGTTTATTTTTTATTTTTTATTTTTTTGTAAACACTTTTTCTACCAGAACGAGTGCTCCGATCTTTACAAGCTTACCCGATTTCCGATAGCAAATTGCATCTAGTTGGTACTTTAGAGAGGTCATTTTTCAATTTTCTCAAGAGTTTTTTAATGCGTAAGGTAATATATATAGTTTTTTAATTCGTCAAATCGGGAGTTTTCATTTGTTCGTAATTTCGAAAATAATCACTTGAAAATCTTGAAATTTACATCGAATATTTAATTTAGTAATATATTTACGTAGATTAAGTTTTTTTTAAAATTTTTTGCAGTTTTGGGCTATTTATAGACATTTTAGTTTTCGAGGTTTCTAAGTCCTAAAAGGGGTAATTTTCGGTTTTAAGTTCTGAAAATTTTATACAGCGTTAAATATACGTTACTCTAACGTAAAAAATTTTGAAAATCCGTAGTCACAATTTTTTTTTATTGATGTGATATGATATTTATGATATTATGATTTATCATTGCTTTCAAATGCAATACATCCACCAAGAGTATCCTGCTCGGTAGCGAAGTGCATCCACCCATACTGACAACCGACGAGCGAAGTGCTTCCACCCCCTACTGACCGGCTTTTTTAAATTAAAAAACAAAATTGTTTGTATAAATAGAATTTCACTTAACGGAAATTAAAAAAAAAACTCATTCCATTAAATGTTAATAATAAGAAAAAGTATTAACAAACAGAGACGTATTATGTTTTCCTTTTATTTTATATGTCTTGCGATTTTAGCTGTGTATTATGAGATTATTTTCTTTCACTGTGGTTCATTTGTATTACGTCCTCTATTTTTTGTTTAAATTGAATTCTCCGCATTTCACTATTGACATTTTTCTTATCGATTATTTATACACACACGTCGTTGACGACGAGGATTATTATCGACGTTATCTAAATGGACTTGACGTGCTTATACCTAGTTTCTACCTATAATAGGTACACCATGACGAAATAACATGGTATGCCAGCAACACGAACGCATTTGAGAACGGTACGAGTTCTCATGGAATAAAATATAATTTATCAATTATGCCAAGAAATTATGACGTCACTCGGTCTTATCTGCAGTCTTTTCAATGTAGTAATGTATAAATAAGTTTGATGTTTACAGATTTGAACATCTTTGATCAGAATAAATAGTAGATAACGATAATAATTACGATAAGTGGACCGAGTGACGTAGGCACCATGCGCAGAACTCGGTTGCTGGCATACCATGTTATTTCGTCATGAGGTACACATACATGTGGTCGAAAAATTAAAATGAGTATTATAAAATATTCGTATATACCGATTTCTGAAATTTTTTGTATATAGCTAGAACGATCTGTTTTCAACATTAAAATTTAAAACATTGTACAATTTTCAAGTCTTAAATCCTAAAATTAACTCTTTTATGATGAAAAAACTTCAATATTTAAAATTGCTAAAAATAGCACAAAATTGGGAAATAAATGTTGTACAATGTACGATATATATATATTGTGTTTGAAATACACTTTATGTACAAATTTCAAGACTTTATGGCTATTATTTATAGAATTACAGCGAAAAAACCATATTCGATTTTAACAAAAACGTGCTTTTATTTACTGCTTTATCTCAATTTTTTGTCGTTGTTTTTTCTTTATCGAAAAAATAGAAAAATTGAAAAATGACCCCTCTAAAGTAGGTACATGCACTTTATACGTCGAGCCAGTTTTATCAATCGTTCGGCACTGTATCGTGGTGGTGTCGACCAATTATTTTAATGGTGTAGCAGAATTTAAAATCCAAAAGTACCATCCATCTCCAGGGCACGAAAACGTTATATTTATAACGTTAACCTAACAGCACAGGCCGGCCCGGGCGCCACCCGTGAAGTTCCCGTTTCGGTCATGGCAAATGGTTTCTGCCGGGCACTATAATATAGATTATAGACCTTCCCGAAACAGTCCAATCAATTTGGCAGCTCCCGGGAGGTAGGTACTTTTTTGACTGATGTGAACATGTGTTATACACTCCGGTATATAACATAGGTACTAAAAGTCACTTTTTTTGGTATTCTCCAGAGGGGGATATTTTAAGCAAAAGGAGGGGTAGAAAAAAACCGCAAGGCGCTAGGTCCACTTCCCCTTGAGTTATGAACAATTCAAAATTCAATTTTGAACTACACAAAAAAAGAGACTTTTAGTATGTTATATAATATATACCTTAGTATACAACACATTTTGCCACCGGTTCGAGCCCGTTTTCGCCCTGTTATTGAATGCGCTGCGGCGATTCAAAAAGTTTCCCTTCCTTTGTCGCGCCTGTAATCGTACACCATTACTCGAGCATTTATATACTCGAAATTTCGACTGTGCTTGTATCCGCTGAAGGGTAGCTCGGTCCGTTGAATGTGAGTACGAAAATTGTTAAGTAACCAATAGACAAGGGTTCGAATCCAATCGCCGGAATTAAGAAGAATTATTGTAAAATTTACAGCAAAAAATAAAAAAAAATAAAAAATAAAGAAATACACCGTCCGGGAAGGTAGTCAAAAAATAGAAATGAAGAATACAATAAAAACAAAATGTCAGCCTGTAAGGGTTTTTATTAAATTAACTCGATATTGACACGGTTTACTAAATTTCCCGCCCAAGCTCACCATTGGTACTGTGCTATAGTTGTATTCAGGGAACTGCTTTATATTAGGGCGGAAATCATCAAAGGGATGCGTTTCAATTGAGTTTAATCAAACAAATTACTAACGGAAATTTTAAAACTATCGACTAGACTCTGTGAAAAATGTACAAGTAAAAAAAAAAAATGCGTTAAACAAGTTCAAGGGTGGCGATTTTGAAACACAGCCCTATTGCCGCCATTGTATTCACCACAGCCCTATCAATAAGAAGAAAAGATAATAATCAAAATTAATTACTAGTAATTTTCAACTGAAAATAATGTATTTATAATTACCATATAATATGTACTTTGATATATATTGTATACAATAATCAATACACATATTTTACATACATTTCGAAGTAACATTATATAATATGTACTTCAAACGTGTAATTTTATGTAGGTATATGTTATGCTATGCATGTCTAGGACTACGGAAATAAAATATAAAGTTGCATTTTATTAATAACCATTAATTAATATTTATTTATTCGATTCCTCTTTGAAAGACCACAACAATTAAATTAAATAAATAGTACAATAAAATTATACACTGTTGATTGTATACAATGATTCGATGAAATACCGATAAAATAATACATGTAATAGAAATAGTTCAAATGAAAAAAAAAATAACTATTTTTTTTTTTACAAACATATTTAGTTACATATACTTATCGTATATAGATGTACAATATTGTATATAGATAGTTAGCCAGTAAAATTAACTAAAAACGAAAAAAAAAAAAATAATGACAATAACTTTTTCCTTTTATTTTCGAGCCCAAAACAACAATGAACATTCTAAACATATAATAACTTAGACCTATATACTAAAAATGTTTCATAATAATAATGATAATAATAATAATAATTATAATAATAATAATAATAATAATAATAATAATAATAATAATAATAATAATAATAATAATAATAATAATAATAATAATAATA
>JAIPRL010007637.1:0-22844 GCA_025469235.1 Pemphigus obesinymphae
GTATAATACTGTTCATGTTTATTATTTTGGTATGGACTTGCATGATTTTTTTATCATAAAATACAATATTTTCAGTTACAATTTTATAGTTCTAACTAGATACTAAATAATAAAACAAAATAGTGAAGAATTGAAAAATACAAATATTGTTATCACGCAGAAAATATATGATAAAAAAATACTACAGTATGACCTATACATATATATATTAGCTGCAAAAAGAAGGCAAGTTCGGACTTGCCTTGTTTTTTTGACCATGCATAAGACATTAAAAGAGGCAAGTCCGTTTGCACGTTATCTCCGTAAATAACGATTGGACATACATTGTTCTTGAACAGTATTAACCGTGATGATACGGCGCATTCAAAACGATCAAAAACTGATTTTCGAAAAAAAAATGGACTTGCCCCGTTGTTGCAGGGAGCCCTTCAATCGAAGTATTTTTTTTCGAAGGAAAGTTGAAAGAATTATTTTGTTTTTTTGCTGTTCAAAATTATCAAGGAAACGCTCACACTGTCTCAACTTTTCCTGATGCACCGCGCCTAAAACCATCATCGGTAAATTGAGGCGGGCCCTCATTGAAATTGCGCCATTGGTATTATTGCGCCCCCGGCAAAAGCCCTCTTGCCAGTGCCTAGATACGGCCCTGAATAGTATCGAGATTACACCGAAAATCCGAACGATGGTTAATATTTATAATAAATAAAAAATTATTTTGATAAGTTACCCGCGGGCCACGAGTCACGAACGCGATTTTAAGGATTCTACAGTATCGTTAAATCGTGCACAAGATCTATGTTTCGAAAGAATTTTTTTTTTATAATTATACTCAATATTTTAATATATAAAAATGAACATTACTTGTGATCCGTTACAGAGTGTTTCCAAAATGAATACCGAAAACTCACATACACACTCTACAGTTGTTGGGTGATACGACGATGAATGTACAATCCCTATTAAACCAATATATTTTAAATCATTATCATAGTACGTTGAGACGAACGTGAAAATAAATACAGGATGATACTGTCTGCGAAATCCTCATATTATGAATGACAGAAAAGTCCCAATATTTTCCATCGTTTTCGTCCATTTCCGAACGTTCAGTGTCGCTTGATGTCGCCGGAACGAAAAAAGTGATGATGTGACGTATCGATCGATATGAGAATTTCACAGTAAATACCATATGGTGTGTTTATTTTTACATTTATTTTAAGATACTACGAATTGCAATTTAAAACATAGTTTTTAAAGGTAGAAAAAAAATTCAAAACTTTCGTCGTTGTGTCACCCCACTTGGTATGTGTACGAATTTTCGGCATTCATTTTACAAATACCATCACTGATGAGAGTTATTATCGGTAGAGAAACCAATATAGCCTACCAATTTCATTTGGACAACAAGGGTTAACACGGAGTGAACAACATGGCGTTTTCGAAAACTATATTTAATTATATTGTACTCGAGTTGAGTTTTCAAATGCAGATCAGATAGAATAGAATTAGATAATAAAATTAGAAATAGATAGAATAGATTAGACTAGAAGATTAGATATATTATCAGCCTCTCTGTGAAATAACGAAATGCATTAAAACGGAGTTAGTCTAACTTCGAACATAATGACTTTATATTAAAATCGAAGTGAAATGATTTGATTTTAATTTCGGGCAAATATTTAGGTTTTAAACAATAACAAAAAAAAAAAAAACTTAAAATACCTAGAACAATATTTTTCCCTTGAAAACATTTAAAACGAATATATTTCTAGTAGTTTAGACCTAAAAGCATAGCAAAATTACTCGAAATTCTAATAAAACAATATAAATTCTATAAAAAAAATATTTGAGTTTATGGGTCTCTTCTTTAAAATATTATGGAAATCCATAATTGATATGGTAAATAAAAATACTTTTAAACCTTATATTTATTTCTGAAAAAATTGAATTTATTGTTTATTCTGATAAAAAAAATTCACATTAGTCTAGACAAGTATAAATCTATATAATATATTAAATGATTCGATTTTTTAGTAATATATGAAAACAAATATTTAACATTTCCAAAATTATCAAATATAATACATCAAAAATCAGTTCAAAATTATTCTAGAAATCGAATCTAGTACTAATGTGTGATTTTGATTACAAAATGAATTTTGAAGACGAAATAACACAAAATAATATTTTCAAGTTTTTAAATAATTAAAAAACGATATTATGCGTTTTCAAAAATAATCAGGTTACAACATTTTAAAATATTTTTACAAGTAATCTAAAATTTTAATTAAAAAAAAGATTCCAGTGAATAGGGGGTTAAATACTTTACTGGTCGGGTGTCAATAGACATGGATGCATTTCGCATATCAGATAGGATACTGTTGACGGATGTGTTGCATTTAAAAGCAATGATAAATCATTGCATTTAATCAAACGATTCTGAGTGGAGCTTCAGTGTATTTTTTTTGAGGGGGGGGGAGGGGAATTATTTTTTTATTTTTTAAATGACATTTACGTTTTAAGTAATAAATATTTTACAAAACTTCGATGATTTAGTTTCCAAAATATTTTCCTTTGTATATTTTATAATAGGTGTTTGAACTGTACAATCACAATTAGAGATCATTTCGTTTATTTTTTGTGGACATATTTTTACTAGTAAAAATCATTGATGTTAATCAAGGGGTGTCTTGAATCTTAAAAGGATACTACACATCCATTTTAGAGGTATTAAAACACGTTCGCGCTCTATAACTACAACTTCTCTCTTAGTAATCGCAGAGTAAAAATTTATACAAAATAAAAAAGTTATATAATAATATTTATTATTTATAATTATTATATTTTTAAGACAAAATATTTTTTTAGTTTAAAATTTGTATGATTTTTAGGCTTTCAAATTAACATATTGAAAAAAACTCCACGCTTGGGCACAGTAAATATTTTATATAAATTTTGACATTGTGATTACAAAAAGAGGATGGGTAGTTATAGAGCGTGAACGTGAATTTTAACAAACTTTCTGTGATAACACAACAATAAAAAATGTTAACGATACGTGATTATTTTTAATTACTTTTTAGATATATTTTAATATTTTTAAGTTGTTAAATTTTCATTTTTCATTACAACTTCAAGTTTCGGGGTCCCGGTGCCGTGCGCCCTCCTGCACAACGGTAAATCTGACATTGTCTAAGTATAATTTGTGGGTTTTTCATTCAAATAATGTATTCTACTCACCTAACATATTCTTTATTTTGGATAAGATAAAAAGTGCAGACAGATTGATCATTTTGAGGCTAGCATTTTTTAAATAAATTTCAATATGTATACAATAGTTTACCTAAAATATTATGCATTTTTAAGGTTATAATCCCCTCCCTCTCATTTATCGAAGGAGAGATGCGGAGGCGTTAACCAATTATTTAATATAAATTATATTATAAGGACAATTGGCAGTCATTGGACGATCAGTCGTTATTGTGTACTGAAGATAATAACATCGTTATCAAATACGTATTTACAAAATAAAAAGTAAATATTTTTGTGGAATTGAGTTTTATCTTTTTATTAAACTATCTATAATAATAGATACCTGTAAAATGTACATATTATATAAATTAATGAATTTTTCTTTTTTTTTTTCTTTCGTTTCGTTATTTAAATAAATCAAAAAATTGTACGATTCAACGGATCAACGTCAAACTTGCGTAAATCTTTACCATAAAACCCAAGAAAGTTATAGTATCTAACACTTTGAAAAACTCCGTCCCGATGAGATGATATAATTAGATCTTTATTGATTTTTCAGTTACCATGGTTACATGATATTTTTGTGTAATTGTAATAGTTACATTATAATATACACGACTATCTAAAATATGTGGTGATCAAAATTTAAATATGGAATTAATAATACCTACTAGAAAAATGACTAAAAAGTTCAAACTAATCATAATATTATATTATTCTAATAGTAATTAAATACACATGTATACATAAATGTTTTTTTTTTTAAATCTTAACTAACTATATATAATAATGCTATTTATGACATTTAAACAGATAGGTATACAAAAAAAAAATTATTTTATAATATAAAATGCTTAAAAAATTACAAAGCGACGCGCGTAATATCGTATTGTAAATATTATAATACCGTGCCTGAATAGAAAAACAAAAAGGAACACGTATAGTTATTAAACTATATTATATTATACTCTATGAGATGCTATTGTAATCACGCGCTTTTATATTTGTCGATGTGTATGTGTGATAAGAGAAGTCAAACGAAAACGTAAAAAAATCATGTATAGTTGATCTTTATGACTGGGCCCCTTACACAAACTAGGAGCAACTATAATATGATATTATAATATCTATTAATACGTTTACCTATAATTTATATGTATACGGTTAGTATAATATAATGTTTGACGACAAAATCGCGCAATAGTATCGTTTAAATCACGATTCAATTCGATACATCGTAGTATATATATATATATATCGTTTGTGAATGATGACAGATTTTCGATATTTGATAGAGAAAAAAAAATTGAAATAAAACGTTTTGAATATACACCGGAATCGAGTCGAGTCGAGTTGTGGCCGAAGAAAGAGTAGTGTGATCGTAGTGCAAAGAACTACGTGTACCTAATAATACGTAGGTAACGATGAAATGAAAATATATCAAACCTAACCCAGATGATAGTATTTTGGTTTTGGATCGTTGTGATTCGTCTCGCCGATGACGACCCCCCGACGTGTGTACATAAAACATACGTATATACCATCACGTTATTAAACACTATGTTTTATACCGCGTTTCATATACCAATAATAGTGTACAGTTCGTATATGCCTAAAATGTGCGTACGAGTCATAATATATACGGATTGAATCGTGAATCGAACGTCTATATAATGTCGTTTTCAAACAAAATAATATATGTATAAAAAAAAAAAATAATAAAATATTTACAGTTTAAAAAATAAAATAAAAATCGTAAAAAAAAAAAACAAAAAAAAAAACGTACAATATAATATATAATATAGTGGACGACGTTCGCCCGTCAGTGTAACCGTCCCGTGTAGGCCGACGAACTGCCGAACGACACGGGGAACTTGGACTGGCCGGCGGAACGGATGCGACCGCCGCCGACGGCGCTGAACGTGTCCGGTTGCGTCCGGAACTTGGACCCGATGGCCGCCTGCAGCCGGGACGTCAGGTAGCACAGGATCAGGGCGGCCACGAACAGCAGACAGCCGAGGACGCCGGACAGCGCCAGGAACGTGCCGCAGTTGTTCTCCGACGTCACGGGACTACCGTGGTAGATGTCCTCGGGCATGATCACCGTGTACTCGATGTTCTCCTTGAACCTGGCGAAGTTGGTCGCGTTCGCAGACTTGTCGGCAGCCTCGGCCGACGACAGGAGCGCCGTGCCGTTGTTGTTGTTGGCGTGCCTTCTGCGCCTGCGCCCGTGCCCGGACGGTTCGAACAGGTCCAGACAGTACTCCTGGAAACGACCACACACTCGGGTAAATATATATATATATATATGAGGTGGGCGTTAATGAAGAAAGGATTACCAAAGATATATGCAAACGTAGTGGAAGACATGCGTGAAGGGACGAGTGCAAGAGTGAGGACTCTGAGCGTGGAGAAACTGAGGATTTTCAGGTCAGAGTGGGAGTACACGACGGTCCGGCTTTGAGGCACTGGTAATGGATGAAATGGATGTATTGGTCAACGGGGAGAATCCTGAGAAAGTACACGGTAGACTTAAAGGTGGAGGAAATCTCGTGAAAGTAAATGACTAAGGATTAGTAGGGGTAAACAGAATAAATAGAGTATAATTTTGGTGATAGGAAACACAAAGGGAATAGAGACAAGTATTTAAAGTATGTTGTGCAGAAAAATGGGGGTTTCGAAAGGGATATGAAACACAGGATTCGATGGATGAATGTACTGGAGAGAAGTGTCAGGCGTTTTGTGTGACAAAATAATCCCAATTAGGTTAAAAGGTAAATTTTATAAGATAGTGATGAAACCTGCAATGATGTATGGAACAGAATTTTGGGCAGTAGATGGGAAGATAAAACAAAGAATGAGTGTAACAGAGATGAGAATGTTAAGGTGGATGAATGGAGTGATTAAAGAGGACAAAATAAGGAATGAGTACTAAGTAGGTATATAGGAACCTATTTTGCTGTAGAGATTAATACAAGGTCGTCCTATGATTAATTTTCATAAGAATAAAATTACTTTGGGACATACATGACATGCACGTGGACTTAACCTAAAATAATAATCATAAACACTATTGTAAAACTACTAGCTCCTTCGCTCCGATTGATTTTTTAAAATTTAGTTAGAGTAATGTACAACTAACGTTATATAAAATACTTTCATATCTTCACATCTCATTTTACCAATTATTCGGACTTTAATATCTCAAAATCTATAATTTTGTCAGCAAAATTTAAATAGCTATATAAAAAAAAATGTGACCACGGATTTAAAAGATTTTTTGTATTTAATTAGAATAACGAATATTTAACCTAGTATACAGTTTTTAAATCTTAGAACACAAAATTACTTTTTCTAGGACTTAAAAACATCAAAATCTAAAATTTTTATAAATAGCCCAAAATTAAAAAAAAAAATTAATTTAATTAACGTAAATATAGGACTATATAAATCCATATTCAGTGTAAATTTCAAGATTTTAAAACCATTATTTTTGAACTAACGAAGAAATATAAAATCTCGATTTGGTGAAATCGTATTTTTGTCATTTTTTCGTAATTTTTCCTTACGCATTAAAAAACTATTCGAAAAATTGAAAAATGACTTTATTAAAGTATCAACTAGGTATAATTTTCTACCGGAAAATGGATAAATATGTAACGATAGGAATAAGTCTTTTGGTGTTAGGTATAGCTAATTAATATAACCACCAGCACCCTCGTGCCACTCAAAATCTAAAATTAATTCCGTCCGAAATGTACCAAATGATTTATGAGCTCGTTGCTTCGGTAAGTATACTATTTTCAACATATAATTACACAGATAATAATATATATTTTATAGGTTACTGTGAATATTATAGTAATAATATAAATTGTAATGATTCGTAACGAAGACAATATGAAAAATCGCGTTCGTAAAATTAATATTGAAATCGTCACGGTATACATTTTTTATCGTTAATAATCAATAAAATGTCACGTGATCATTTTATAAACGGTATTTAGTCGTACAGAAACAATGTTTTAACGTTTGAAATTTCAGGACAACTGGGCAGTTGGCAATGATATAGACGCGGTTCGGTGTACCTATATGCATCGTTCTAGATTCCGTAATTGTGCGAACTCTTGTGATAGTCTTGAAATTTTTAATAATAATATAATACATATACAATCGTATAAATGTATGTGCGAATACCTAACACAATAGTTTTGACAATAGTTGACGAATTAACCGCCCAGCGTGTGGGCACTAGTGGTCATCTTGTCAAACCAACATTCATCAGTCGTTATAATATAAAATGGTTTGTGCGAATATTTCAAAAACGTCTCGTATGAACTGTAAAATCACAAACTGAAAACTACAAGAGTACTGTCAAAGAAATTTGAATAATTTCAGCCGAAAAGTGTCAAGTTAGTCAAGATATGTTATATTATTATAACGTGATTCTTAAACACGTCATTATAGCTCACGTTTCTCCAAATAACACGGTGAGCAACTATAGAACAATAATCGTTCATAACCTCGTGCCTTTTGAGAAGGTATCAAAATATGCTCATATCAAATCTTGTCCTAAGTCATTGTAAACAATAATATGTTTTCAAAGTATACTACTATGAAGTATTGTGAAAAACTAACAAGATTGCAGGGACACTATAAGTATATTATACATATATATTATATGTATTTAAAAAAATATATTTTATATCTCATTGTACGAAATAAAATTGTTGAGTAAATTGTATACCATCATACTAATAATTTTTAGATGATAATATGGTTATTTTATTTATACTATTTATTAGCATCACATATTGTAGATATTGAAATATATATATATATATATATATTTATTTTTTAGTTCTTAACAAAGAAAATGTGAACATACTAGAAAAGTATTCATAATACTTAACAATAATATATTGTATAAGATTCAAAGTAAAGAAATAACCTCGGAAACCTACCACGGTTTATTGAGGTTAATTTTCCCAACTATAATATATGAATACTCACCGGCTGACAGTCGTGTGCGTCCATGCAAGCTTTGATCTGCGAGTGAATCCATAACGTCGACCGTTCTTTCATGGTGCTCAACAAAAACGCCTCAAAGTCCAAAAACACTTCGTTATGTCGCTCCCTGTACTTGGCCGGCTGATGTGGAATGATTGTAGCGAAATCTCGATTCCGGCATCTATAAATTGGCCAAAAAATTAAACCAAAATGCACGGTTATAATATGATTAGATACACGCCGAATATGTTGCCGTTTGGAAATGGATCTAATTTGACTCCCAAATGGGGGCTAATCATCGAAAATCTAGTTTATTGTAAGTTTTAACCCATTTCGGTCGATTATTTAAAGAAATTGCGTAAAATCTGTATCGCGTGAAAAATATTGTTTAAAAATCAATGTGTCCGATACATGTTTACTCATTTACCTTAATATTATCCGGGATGTTATCATTGGTTCTAAATGGTATAATACCCATTGCTCAATGATATTATTGATGATAGTATTAAGTATGTACAAATAGGAAGTGAGATGAAATACTTTAACAGTAAAAAAATTAGGTACTGACATTTTGTTTAAATTTGAAAAATTTGATTTACTGTGGAATTTACTTATATATAAATGCACTATCTTCATAAGAACCGATCCGGACACTACCTGAATAATAACGGATTCAAAACGGGAATCAATTCGGACACTGCGATTTAGACCCGGGAACCAATTCGGTATCAGGTTCGGTACCACTGAGGTTCTCACTGGATTACGTGTAATTTTCTATACTCATATACCTACATACAATATAATATAACCAATGTTTTATTCAAAATAATAATAGTAGGCTAAGACTCGGTCGAGTAGAAAATATAAAGTGTTCCAAAATTATAAAACTGTAAATTTAAAAAATTAACTTTAAAATATATTTAGACATTTAAGAGTATTCGGGTAAAATTTATTTCAGTTAGATTAAAATTTTTACTTACAACAAAATTTGATTTAAAATATATATAGACATACATTTTCAATGTACCTACATGTTTTTCTGTAATTGGATTCTAATGTATATTCCCATATTGTTTCGATTTTTAATATGAGAAAGTAAAATACATTGAGGTTTTCGGTTGATTTTTTAAATTGATATTTTGTTTGTGACAAAAAAAAATATTTCAGTGAAAAAAGAATCTTAACTATTTCTACCTATACTCAGCGTACCCTTATTAAAAATGAAAATGAAAGGAGTGTGCAGGAATATTTTTTCATTACAAAATATGGTACTTATCCATAGACATGCCCAGGATTTAGTGTTGGGTGCATTGAAAATTCTAATCGACTCTATATAGTGTGTAGCCTATATTTTTTATCAATATTTCAGATATGTATCCTCTTGTCCGTAACACTCTAAAATAATTAATCATTTAAAAATATAGATTTTCGAAATAGACGTTAAAGTTAAGGCATGATCACAAATTGCAGTTCTTAAACTTCAAAATTTATCTACCTCAAAGTGTTCTAGTTATTAAAATATTTGTAAAAATATCGTCATTTTTATTTGCTCCGGTATATGTAAACAATATATAATACGTATTATACGACGTGATGATTTTTTAATGAATATACTTTAGGGTACGAGTATGTCAGTGGCAGAACTCTATAAGGTTTTATTATCGAGAGTGAAGAGCAGGTTTATCGTAAATACGTACACGTAAAAGCTTAGATTTTGTCGCTTTTTTTTTTTTTTTGTAACTTACCCATCTTTTACTAAGGCGACACTGCCAGATACGTGTGCATTATCGGGATCGGGAGACACGGACACTTCCATTAGTTTGACAAACTTCCACGCTGTATATAAAAAAAAAAAAACAAGAAAAACCGTTACTCAAAAATGATCTAATACGATAGTAATATTATATTTCATTATTTATAACAATATACTTCTGAGCATATCTCATGCAATGCAATTTTAAAAAATACTTTTTGTTATAGCAATTATCTACTACAATAGTTATTATCACGAGCACATGATAAATTCGTATAGACACGTATATATTTGTATAAATACGCTTCCACATCGAGAAAATATTTTACCGTTGCTTTTTGTATTAGTATTTTATACGATTTGTAATGTTCTTAGCTTAAGTTTTTACTAATGTGTATTACATAAAATTCATTAAACTGAATCAATTTTACCCCAAATCCTTTAACTAAGACTTCTATATAATTATTAATAAGACTTAATATTATATATTATTATATTAACATGCTTGACTTTTTATTCGTTGTTTTCATACACATGAAAATTATTATAAAAACCAGTCATTTTTGAAAGAACATTTTTGCTACCGGGTAAAATGTTGTGTTAGTCTCTTGGCTTCAGATTAATCGCTCAGTATCTACCAAAACATAGTAAATACTGGATTTTATTATGTGCAAATGAGAAACTATTGAACAATGTTGCTGGGGAATGCTCAAAACTTTTCTTTGGACATTCTTTTCAGAATTTTTCTAAAGTATAACTAAATATCTTATACCTACATGAATACATTAATAAAAAATATTATTATTTACTATAACGTATTTTTCTTAATTTCATGTAAGTATGCATATTTTTTTTAAAAAAAACACTCCCATTTGGATGCATTACTATATGTTATTCTGCCACCAATATATTTGCTAACAGGAATTATGTAAATATATTATAATATGTTTGGACGAGAATGCAAGTGATTTTTCTCGAGAGTCATGTGCTATGTACGTGCTTTTTCCTCAAATATTTCTTTCATCAAGAGATTAATATAATTAACGTGGTGATGGTAGTCTGTAACCCAATTAGATGCCCGACACCTTTGCTTTCTATATTATAATGAATTTGACCGGGAAAAATAATACACTAAATCGATGGCGGCAGTGTCTAAATAATATGAAAGATTGATGTGTGTATTTATTTATTTATTTCACTTTGTATGGAAATAGCATATCACGGACCTATATTATAAATTTAATTTTTGGCTATATTTGGTCAAAAATGTAACGAAAATAAACGATTTATCTTTTGCAAAACGTTTGAAAAGAGTTGACTCAGAACCATAAATTTTAATTACAAAATTCAAATTTTACCTTCAGTGAATTTAAAAACTATACTATACCTATGCAATTTTTTTACATTTTTTTATTTATTTTTATTTTTTAGAACATTTTTGATATTTTAACAACCATGTATACGACGTATTTTTTTTATACCTGAATGTGGGTTGATTCTTGCCCGGAGTTGGAGTTTAGTACCGATAGGTACAGCCTGATCCACTGGTAGTTCGCTGTTATGACTCAAGTTCGTCAGTCGGGCTGGTGCTTCCTTGTATAAAGCCACCTCGTACTCAAGTCGTCCCGGAGTTTCTTCTACGACACCCGACACCCTGGCACCGTGGGGGCTATAAACAAAAAAAAATTAGATTTACTCTCTTTGTAGTCGATTGTCATCCAATCATAGTGTTATAAATGACAAAAAAAGATAGATATGTAAGTAATTTTGTGATACACATAATTTAACCAAAATAGCATCCAGCTTTCATCTATTATCACAAAACATTATTGATATCAGACTTTTGAAATATTATGAAGAAATATTTTTACCTACTTACATAAATTGGTAATCAAGATTCAAGTTGAACCTTTAAATTTCCTAAAAACTAGCAAAACACAATTATAGAACTCTATGTTAATTAAGAATTTACAAAATATATATGCTAATATCAAAAAAGAATACATTTATTAACTTATTATTATTTAAGTGAAAAGAAGTTATATATCAATAAATGCTCAAAATCAAAACTATTATTCTAAATATCAAAATTAGGTACTCAAAGCATACAACTCTTTCTACATATAACTATCTGATCATCAACCAAGTAAAATGAAAGAAAATCAATAACGTTTAAACAAAAAGCAATATATAGTTTATACCATCTATGTTTTAACAATGAAAAAAATACATTTAAGAGGGAAAAACGAAAATGTATAGAATTAGTACAATAAACCAAATATTACTTCGGTTATTTAAAGTCGACGAACGTTTAGAATGGTAGTGTAATTGGAGAGTCAATTATTAAAAAATATTATGTTGGTCAAGAAAATCAATAAAATAAAACTATAGAATATGAAGATCCAGGACTCGATGATTTTACATGATTACCGAGGATTATAATACGCTAAATCGGTATACATCTTTTGAGATAATATACGAAGGATAGATTGGGAGTGCTATAGTGATGATAACTTAGATCGACCGTTTAATCAAAACGGTAAAATCGGTGACATGTTCAAGATCAAAATTCAGGGTATACCTTATAATCTATGCGTATTATTTTTAAACCTAATATACAACGGAACATTATTTCAACCGACTTTTGAATATTTTTTAGCCGTAATGAAAGTACCTACATATTAGTCGCAACAGTTATACGAGAAACTCGAGCTTTTACAACAAACCGTTGAGAGATGTACACGCCATCGAGTGGGACACGGCCGTAAGGTCCGAAGTGGTCGACGGTATTATCACAAATGACATGAATACGGATGGATCACTGGGCCGGAAAACAATAGATCGTCGAATACCGTCCTCCGATAGGCTCCACACTGTTATCAGTGTGGTTGCGTATACAACCACGTGAATTATTTCGCTAACGTACAATATTATTGTATGAATAATAATTCATCTGTGGTAATAAATCTGTGGTATTGTTGCACATTTCGCGTGCGTTTCCCCCCGGGGCATATAAGACGGGCGTATTGGGACTTGGCAGTGCTCTGGCGTGCGACAATCGAACGACGGGAGAAAAATTCACACACAACCGGCGGTGGTCGGTCGCCGTCAACGGTTTAGTGTGTCATCTCCCATGTAGGTGTGTAGCGATTTGGGTCAGTAGGCGAAACGGCCGGGCGCGAAAAATAATATACGTTTACAGAGGTATCCATTATGTATATAGTAAACATAATAATATAATATTACGATGTGTCTCCCACCCCACTCCCCTTGCACGGCGGGAGAACCGAGCGCGGGGCCGTGAAAATGTGAATTTAGGTTTTTTTTTTTTTTCTTTTCCAAAGCGATCACGTTCGTCTCGGCCATATTGTTTATTTAAATATCATATTCTTTAAATACTGCTTGCATACACCACGCCGTGTACACATATACCATATTATAATATAGGACACCGAATAATACAACGGCAATCGTTTTTCCGTCATACCGATGTACCGGCTGCTGCCATCTCATGGAGGAAAACCACCTATACGAGGAGGGGGGAGGTGGGTAATCCATCTGCTCTGCTTCTCTCTCGGCACATCGCGCCCGATATCAAAACACGTCGAATTCGTCTCGTAACGTGTATAATAATATATTAATATCGTTTTGCGTGGTATACGCCGACGAATCGGATAAAGAACGAACCGTCGTAGACACTATAAACACGGTAAAATCGTCTTGACGCGACGAAATATCTTTCGTCAATTGTCCACGAACGATTATTATTATTATTATTATTATTATTACTCCCAAACGAGATTTTCTCTCCTTTCTACAAACATCATATTATTATTGTACAGTTTTTATCGTAAATACCTATCATGACAATAAAGGATTGTTTGACAACGTTTCGTGTAAACAGCGGCCGTTGTACTCGAGGCGCACGTTTAACGCGCTCGAAAACCGAGTTCTTACGATTGTTGTTATCGGACACCGCTGTCCTACTGTTGGTAATGAAAACAATCGATAATTGTACAAAATAAAGTTCATAAAAATCCCATTTTCAACGGTTATTTTTAGTAATTTTTAGTTTTTTACAATTGGGGTACAATTTTGACTTGATTTTTTTTTTTTTTTTACTAGATATTAACGAGCAATTATTTTTATAGAATGTTATTTTTCTTTTACACGATATTTTTTAAATAAAAATAGAATCGTTATTTAAAATAATCTATATTAGACCTATATGTATATGTTTAGAACCATTTTTTTATATTTTCTTAATCTCTATCCCCTTTATCTAAATATTCGTAAATCCTAAATGAAATTTTGTTGGTTTTGAAACGACACAACCTTTCTTCTTTTTTTTTCAAACATTCTGACAGAAAATAGAAAATAATTCTAAAAATTGTATTAAATAAAATATAAATAGCTTGCGTTGAATAAATAGTATAGCAGCAAATATCGTAAAAAAAGTGAGACGTACAAAACTAAGCAGAGAAAACCATCCCTCAGTGCTTTCTTTTAGACACTTTTAGTTACATAAAATGGTAAATAAATATTGAAAAATATTCCAGTTTTACAATACAGGAAAAACACTCTCCTTCTTATTATAATTTAAAATTTATACTACAGATTAACAATTCAACAAATCAAATATTAAAAACCGATTAAATAATAAACGCTCGAAAATAATGAGAGAACGATACAATGTATTTTTTTAATTTTATCCTATGTAGATCGTATATAATAATTACATTATTAGTTTTGGAAAACCAAACATACTGAATAAAAAATAAACAAATAAACCAAAGATTTTGAGTAGTTTATGGATTATTATCAATTTTAATGAAAATAAAAATATATTCATATATTCTTCAAATTCTTTAAATTTCACGCTTGTCAGGGACAAAACATCTTAATTATTTTTTACTTTTTCTTCAAACCAAATACTTTATGAGCCCGAATCATAATTATATTCAATTTTAGAGTTTAAAATATAGCATGTAAAATTGAATATAGAAGCTCCGTTGGACTTATGTAATTAAAAACTATCTAACTTTCTGTACGATTAGTAATTGTAAATTCTATGGTTGTATTCGAATTTTTATTTCGTTTTTTTTCCACCAGAATATTCGTAAAACGTAATTATAACGAAAATATATTTAAACGTGCAAGTAGCTGAATCGATTACATATCAATCATGTATCATGTATAGTATGTATTGTTCGGAATCGTGCGAAAAATACTAGTAATAATTTTCAACTACAGATGTGTTATAGCCGCAATCGACGATTTTTACATGTTATAATTATAATCCGATAACCGATACCTTACATTTAGAAATCAAGTTCAGAATATAGAAATATAGTGTTTTAGGTTACCTTTTGAAAAATAAAACTATTAACGACTTTTTTATATCCTCATTAACTTAGAATCTACCGTCAATATGCATGTCCCTTTTAGATGGTGAAAACCCAAAACCAAAAATCCAAAACCCAGTTATTTATCATTTTTTATTTTTATTTTTTCTAATGGTGTTGTAACTGAAACTGAAAACCAAAAATAAAAATTCTTAAAACCGATGAGCAAAACCAGTAAAATTAAAAAACCGTTCGCAAACCCGAAAACGGAAACGGTTAAATGTTAAAATTGATACAGGTTCCAAGCCCTTATACAGTATGAGGCATGTAAAAACGATTTCCGACAACGACAATAATATGTATATTGTTTATTTTACTCGTCGTTGGCATTAACGGACGAAAACAACCACGATAGGCAATAATGAGTAATAACAATAGTAATCTAATAATCATTTTTAGTTTTTTAGAGCAGCACGGTAGACCGGAGGAGTAGGAATTAAGATGGTTTAAGACCGTATTGTCCTTGTACCTGTTACCAGTTAACTGGTCCGCGAAAGAATATCCGCCACGGGCGTCAATCTTTTATCCACAACACAAATCGTTATGGTCGTTGGGCGTCGAAATTTAATTTGATTAATGGTCGGGCCACGGCGAGCAACAGGTAGGTACTTATAGCCGAGTAGTCGCAACAAGTATATCAACAGGTTATACAAACGCGATACACATATAAGTATAATCATCATCATTATTATTATTATTATTATTATTATTATTATTATTATTATTATTATTATTATTATTATTATTATTATTATTATTATTGTTATTATTATAGTCGTACCTCATTGCCATTATTACGTTATCATTAAACGTCCAAATACTATATATTATAATATATTGTTATTATAACATACACAAGTCATGTACTATATGTGTACTATACCGTGCACACACACATACACACAAACATACACACACACGTACTTATGGCCCAATACACAAACGATCGTCGTCATGGTTTGTCGGCAGACTTACTCTACATACGCGGCAAATATAACAATATCGTATAATATTGTTATTTAATAAAAAAAAATAAATAATATCAACGACCGAGACACAATAACCGAACCATTGATGTCGGTCAGTGTGCATATCATACACACACACACACACACACACACACACACACACACATACCAATGCATTATATTATAAATGCGGTATATACCTGATAAGTACAGTGCAAGTCGTATACCGTTACGAAGGTATGCTCATTTCCTATATAGGTTTCCCCAGCACACCCTGTACACTGTTCTCATAATTTAGATCAGTATCGTTGGCGAAAATGCTTAGGTCCATATTTTTTGCTTAAAAACAAAATGTTAAATGTTGTTAAAAAAAAAAAAAAGCTAAATATATGAATCAGGCGATCGGTTCAAATGATCTCCGAGGAAAAACCCTCCTCTGCCAAATGCATCCGATACAAGATTTCTATAGACGAAAATAGGCTTAAAATTGAGAAAGTATATGCATATGGTAATTACATTGATTATATGCATTATAATTACAGATAACACTTAACGTTCTCATGTCCTAAGAACCAAGTCTAAATGGAAAAATATTAGCAAGAAATTATGAAATATAATAAATGGCTTGTGGACAAATATGAGGGAAACGTTAATTCAAACGGTAAAAAAAAATTCGCTCATAATTTTAAGCAACATTCTAATCATGTCTTGGTCCTTAGGGATATCCATAATTCAAAAAATTTCCCGACAACTTTATAAAAAAAAAACATTACTTTACTTTCTGGAAATGTTTTAAGAAAACTTACTTTACTGTCTGGAATCGTTTCAGTGAATTGAATTTAGAAGACAACTTACTCGTAACCTTTATTTCAATATTATTTATATTTATAATACATTAATTATTTTGAATATGATGAGTTTTTGTCGGGAGAGTTTTTTTTGCGTTTGAATTAACGTTTATAATATATATATAAATATATGTAATATATGTAATGACCGTGCGTGTAGTGATACGACGTGACGACTATGACAGTAGGTATATTATCGTTTTTTTTTCCCCCCACCAACACTGTATCATAGTCGTCTCAAAACGATAAAAAGTGCATCACGATAATTATACATACTATTGTAAATGTATCTTAAATAAACGTATTAAGGATAAACGGTTTCGTATTTATTTCGGTTATTCCGTAATGTTTATTCAATTTCTCTTTACAGGTATTTGAAACGTGCATCCGATACCTAGATAATATTTATTATATTATAGTGTTCCAATTCGGTTTTTTATCCTCTCAGGAAACGGACGCGTATCTATATAATATAATATTTATATGCCTATTAAAGCGTACTATAACCAAATTCTTCTATTTTTTTGCAAACAATTAGATAAAGTCATCAAACATCAAATAATAATAAATTGATGTGGATGTTGGTTTTTTTTTTCTTTTAATAGACTACAACATTTCACACAAATTGCGTCTCAGACTTATTATAATATTGTAAATAGTCACAAATGAACTAATGAAGTATATTTTTTTTAATTTATAGCGTATGTCAGGAATATTATATTTAGGACTTACAAGCTTCCGGCGAAACCAGCAGCTTTGTTCTCGATCACCGTTGGTTCCGGTGGTTTGCACATTATGATCAGCTCTTGATCGGACATCATTACAACGCCGGGAAACTGCGGAAACCACACTCGAACGTGCACAAAACCCTATAAACGAAAAACAATAAAATTACTATCAAAACTAAAAAACTTCTATCGATAGTGGAAACCCGATAAGTTAAATGCTATATAATCATAATATAATATTGAAAAATTGAGCAATGGAAATATGACCAATATTTAATATTGTACTATAGGTTAGACTAGACCTATTGCTCGACTTTTCGTAACATTATACACTGACCCTTCCTTCTTCAAATGACTAACTATTTTCTGAAACGCTATGGAACTTCTTTACGTAGCCCATGCTGCTAGAGAATCCATAATAGTTATGATTCAAGGAATATTTAAAGGATTATGTGATTTATAGAAGGGGTAACGTCCCATAATCAAACCTTTCACATTATTGACAACTGTTTATTCGAAACTGAAGCTATTTCTTCAAATATCAAAACTTTATTGAGAAAATGTGTCTGGCGACACTGAATTAAAAATATATAGACATTATTATGTGTTAAATATAAAAAAACCTTTTTTTTTGCATCTATTATGATTAAAATCTAAAACCATTATTGTTGTGTATAGTATAGTAAAAAAACTATTAAACAAATTTGTTTTGTGTAAAATTTAGATAGAGGAGAGAATAAAAGGTTTTTAAATTCAAGACTTGCTATTAATATATGAGACATTGGAAAATCGAAGGGTGAAATATAGGAAGAAATTACGATCATACCAAAACATACTATTACTTAGATAAAATATTAATTATAGGTAGTAATTATTGTTTATTTCATTTTGAAAATATTCAAATTCCTGTATAACCACCTTGCGAAATCATAATACAATTATTTATGTGGGCAATAATAATAATCCAGTCTAAACTAACGTTTCTCCTGAGGACTCCACACCGCGTAAAGTCGGTGACCAACAAATTGTATGTTAACAACGATACGTCCGATAAGTCGGGCCGTATCTGGCAAATGGGATCGATCAAGGGATCGACCGATCGATCGTCAGCAAACAGTGGATGTCCCTTGAAACCGTCAGGTTTCTTTAGCCTGGCTGATATAACGTCTTTGACGCCCAAAAGCGCTTTGCCTGCCCTCAGCGAATCCGTCGAGAATGAACACTGTATTTCCGACACTGAAAAAACACCATAAATTAAATATTACTAATTTCACTTTTATTATCTATTTAAAAAACTGCCTCAAAAAAGTGATATTTTTTTATTTAGTCTTAGACTCACATCAACTCCACAATTATATAAAAATAAAATATTTTTATCATGATTATTGTATATTAAAAAATTTAATTTACACATATTATCAAACTCTAAACATCCATATTTTACCAAATTATAAGACATCTAATTTAAGATTTATTTAATAATTATTGATTTAGAATAATTGATTATTCATTTTTATAATATATTAATCATTGACGACTAATGATTAATATACATACATGTATATAATATATTAACATTAATACTTTTTATTCTACCCAATTTATAATAAATGTATGCTAATTTTTATTGAAAATAGGCATATAAACAATACAACATTATACCTACTAATGTATTTAATACATTTTCCTGAAAATAATTTATTTTCTAAACATTTAGATATATAATTAGCAAAAAATTGTTATTATTAAACTTGTTACAAATGGTTATAATAAATTGTATTTTTTTTTTTTTTTTAGATAAAAGAAAAACACTATATGTTTAATGTTTTTCTTTATAATATATAATACATATATCTATAGCACATTTCGCTTTTTAAAAAATTTTTTTTCATTTAAATGTATTAACAAAATTTTCAATTTTGAGTAAAATAGCATTGAGTTCCAAATCACTTTTAATGTTTCAAGTTGTTTAAATTGGACTCAGGGTGTGTTTACCAGATGTTTAAACTGTGTATAAATACTCTATATTCTATATAATATACTTGTCTGGAGTTCTAAGTAGATATACAAATAGAAACCTATAAAAAAAATTCAAATTAAAAGAAAATAGACAACAAAATGAAACAAAATATTTAAAACATTTTCCCTGCCAAATAAAATTAATAGTAATTTGAAAATCTTGACCAGAAAAATGAACCCAAAAGTGCTATCAATTTAATCTTCAACCAAAATATTTTAACATTACAATATTCGTAAAATATTATAAATACTCAAACTATATCTGAGATAATTTTATATAATATAATCGAAAAATTTGTCGACTTGAATCTTTATTATTAAAATAATATTAAAGTACACTGACTATAATATGTATATTACATATGTATAAATACATATTTAATACAATATGAACATTTTCGGGAGACCATATATCAGACATACTATCAGCTAAATGGCTGAAAATACTCAATATTCTAACCACTCGTACAGATTATATAAATACAGATAGATCACTCGGCTGGAAAACAAAAGATCGTCGAATACCGTCTTCTGATAGGTTCACAGTTATCAGTGTAGTTACATACAACTATATAAATTATTTTGCTAATATACAATATTATTGTATAAATAATTCACCATGTTTAATGTCATAATATAGATAATAGTAAAACAACACAGATTTCAGTTTCAGTCTCACGGGAATAAAGTTTAAATTTATGGTATATATTATATATATATATCGCGGTCACACTGATTCCTGTGGAACACGATTTTAAAGAACGGGTTAGTCGTCGATAGTTGTTTTGTATGATACGGCCGGGATCAGAATTCGATGCATGGGTGGTAGTTCTAGTAATCACCACTACGTATGAGCTACTAGCCCTACAATTAGTTTGATTAACTACCACTAAGTAAGCTCTACTAGCACTCACATTTCTTAATGTTATCACGATTAACAAGGCAAAATATAAAATCATCGCACGTGCACGATAATCACCGAAATAATTTTTATTTTTCGAAAAAGTAAAAATATTAGTTTTTATATTATGGCATTGAGCGTTACCTACTTTTTTCTTGTTTTTATATCTGTGGTAACAACTTGCATTTCAATATGTCTCCAAAGTGCTGTGTATGTAATGTAATTTACGTCTTACAATGAAAAAATGAGTTTTTTTTTCCATTTTCCCAAAAATGAAATTTTGAAGGAAAAATGGATAAAAGCAATTCCTTGTTCCAATTTTGTTGTTAAGCCGAGAACGTTAATTTACAAAAAAAAAAAACATTTTAGTCAAGAGCAGATAGTAAGAACTTGGGAGTCTGATTCTGGTGGTTCAAAAGTTGTGATTATAGTTTATAATATTATGTACTATGTGTTTGTGTGACATAATTGAATGCAATTTTAACATGTATAGTACAGCTAATACTTAAAGTGCTTGAAGTTTTTGAATCAAGAAATGCTTCTCGGCATATTTTACTTAAATGATCAATAACATTAAATAATAAATTATGTTCAGAAATAAATCCATATAATAACAATTCCGCTCTTTAAATTTTATCTTTAAGTTTATTCGTGACGTTTGATTTTTTCTATCTATTTCGGAAGTATATTGTATATAATATTCCATAGTAAGTAATAAGTAGGTAATGATTTGAAGTAAATGGAATATAATACAAATGTAGATAATATTTATATTTAATACCTCACCTCATTTATTGTAATTTTATTGAATACTCGGATTTTATCAATATAAATAATATAAAATATAAATTGTTAATGCGTAAATCTATTCAAAGTTTTCATATTGAGTATTCAATATTCATATCAATTTTTCAACCGTTCCATTTACAATCACAGAACGTGTAGTTCGATTTATGACCACTATGTAAGCGCTACTAGGTCTACACAAATCGTGCAAAAAGCGCAACCGAACCTGATCCGATCTTCCCGAAGTCATCTTCCCGATGACTAACCTTTTCTTTACAGTCGTGCTGTAGAGTTATCAGAGTTATCAGTGGCCAAATGACGTCATCGTTTTTGTTTACATCGCGAGTGATCCCCGTCTGTATTCATATACTCTGTGCCGATTTGGACGGGACTCGGTTCAAATATTTCCATAAATTTTACAAATACGTCTCTATGTAGACATTTTTATTCTAAAATCCGTTCGATTCGATAATGTACGAAGAGCAGATATTCGTTTATTTGATGTTTTATTAAAAAAATAAAAAAATAAATCAATCCCGGAAACTCGTAAAAACCATCTAGTTAGCACGTTTTTTTTTTTTTTTTTTTTTTATCGGGAAGCCTGAATTGTCGTGTCGTACTCGTTATATACATATATACTCGTATTATAGGATCGTGCGCCGATGATTTATTGTCTCTCGGCCGACGACGTCCAATTATTATTATATTTTATTTTACTTTCCGACGACGGCGTTATTGTCGTCGTCGTTCTATTCCATTGAAACAGATACGGTCGAACAATATACCTGCTTGTACCCACTTGGATACGAGTGTTTTATGCGCACAGGATCTATATCGAGACGAGCATACGACCGGGTGTGTGCTGTGAATCGGGTATGCCGTGAAATCTAGATCGACGACCGTTTTTTGTGTTTTCCGCCGAGTTTATCGAGTATATTATAATAATAATATGTTAGTAAAGAAATTCGTGTGTGTTATACGCGAGGACGTACAGTCGGTGTAAAAACGGGATTTAGCGTCGCGAATCGTTTGTACGTTTCGTTCTCCCCATGACAAAATAAACAGGTATGACAGCAACTTACATGTTTTGGTTCAAATCGCGCAATCATGGTGGACGCTTTTCTCCGCTTATCATCATCTCAGTATCTACGATTATCATGATTTTCGTTATCTT